>CM061919.1:165270855-165337024 GCA_031002005.1 Vandiemenella viatica | reverse complement strand
TGAATGAGTGTAGTGTTCGTCTTGTGTTGACTTCACAATAGAGTTCCACATTACCTCAACAAATGCTGACACAATAATCAGCAGGTTAAATAGTCAAAGGCACGGAAGGTCATAAAATATTTACATCAGTAGATGGAGGCATGTCAATTTTCAATAACGTGCACACGTGCACTTCCAGTTTTTTTTCCCTTCTTCTTTTAAATAGCTCCATTATCACGGAATATTGATCAATTAATTTTGTAATCAAATAGTGCAAGTAGAACATTACAAGACCCAATGAGGGTATGCTGAAGTTAAAATCCTCGAGAAGTAATTTTCAGAAATTTTTAATGACCTATACATATTAGTTCAATGTTATTTTTCAACATTTTCATCGGTCTTCTAATTATGATGAAGTAACTTTAATATGTTATTTGAAGTTTTTTCTGTTACTTTCAGCAAATGACTGTCACTGTATTTGTAGGTGCTCGTAATTCGAAAATGGGCATATTTCGTGTACGGATGGTCATATTCACAAATTTTATTAGAGCTAATTCTACTGAACAAGTGTTCTTCACTTCCTCAGAGCCACTGGTAAATAAACACTTCCTCGAAACGTTTGTTGGACGGTTACTTCCTCCTTGCGCCGGCCTCGGTAGCGTGGGGGCTAGAGTACTAGCTCCACGTGCCGAAGGCCGCCGGTTCGAATCCGGTCGCGGGCATGGATGTTAAGTGTTGTGTGTCTGTGTGAATGTCTTGTCCGTCCTGTGGCGTCCATACATTGGAAAAAATATACACATTGAGCTGGCTGTATGGCCTCCGTTGCCGAATGCCATTAAAAAAAAAAAAAAAAAAAAAAAAAAAAAAAAAAAAAAATTCCTCCTTGCGTCTGAACTGAGCCAGCAGGAAGATCTTCTTCTTACGAAATAACCACGCATAATGTTAAAGAGATTAAATCCTATACACTCAACTGAAATTAAATACCCCTCCCGTTTGCACTAAACAGATTCACTATAGTACGCCTACTTTCCAAATTTTTTATCCTAATACGTGTTTAGAACTCAGCCATGTTACTAGTTGGCACCAAATAAGGAATATTTTTTTGTGAGATGAGGTGGACCTGTGAGATATTTTTGAAGGCAGCCAATTGCCTTTTGGTTCAATAAAATTGTCTTTAAATTTTTAATGGTATTCCTCCCGATAGCCATTCATCCAGATAAACTGTTTTGTGTGTTTATCCTGTGTACTGATGTATTTCCAAATGCTTTTTGCTCATACAATTGAAATACGATTCAAGACATACCACAATACCTACTTTAACACCCATGCCTCTGGCCGGAATCGCAACAGTGACCGAGAGTCCCTGTAACGCCCAAGTCATCCCATCCGGAAGGACAGGGGTTGAAATCTTCGTGTATCCATCCGTATTTCGTTATTGCATGATTAATCGAAATCACTCCGTGAGTGTTGGGATGATTCTCTGGTATGACCAAGGCTGAATTCCTTCCCGAAACATGCCCCAAGTCCTTTTCTATCTATAATGATTTCCACGTCGACCAGCCCTAAAACAACACCGAACTAGAGACTCTCCACATGTGGAAATAGCACTCTAGTCCCTTCGCTACCATGTCCGGCAGTTGAATAAGATAAATCCAACAAGGAAAAGGTCTAAAACACACCACAGAGATGTAATTATTTTTATTTGAGCAATTATGTTTTGCTTCTAGCTTTACATCTAATCGAGGTCATTAGAGGCAGGAAAGGACTGGGGACAAGTAATGGGGAGGAATTCGTCCATGGCCTTTTGAAGGAACAATCCCGGCATTCGCCTGGAGTGATTTGGGGGAAACCATCTAAAACGTTTACCTGGATGGGTATTCGAACCCAAGACCTCCCGAAAGCCGGATACCACATACCCACCACGTAATTTTTTTTTTTGTCTTCGTCATATCTTCGGCGGCAATGTGATATGAATCCTGATAGTATTGGAAACTAGGATCGGGTAAGAATTTCAGCCACCGGTTTTTGAAGGAACTTTTCTGGAGTTCAGCTGGAGAGATTTACGAAAATCATGGAATACTGAAACTGGATCTCCGACGGGGTTTGAATTCGCGTCCTCCCGAATGCCAGGCAACATTGTTACCTATAACCCATCGGGCTTGGACGGCAGGAAATAAAGCTTGACAGAAAATTTTATAGAAGTATCAGTGTTAGTAAGAAACAAAGAGAGAGATGATAGTTTTACTACTTCCATCTTCCAGATTTAAAATGTGGAACCGCTAATTCACATTGCAGAGGGATTTTTATTTATTTATTTACTGTTCTTAATTATTATTATTACTACTAAAACTGTTGCTACTGCGTTCAAGTTTAGCTTACTTTCTAAATATGGTATGAAGAAAACAGAATTAAGGTGTTAATATTCCGCACCATTTAATTTTCTGGGAATAGTTTATTTATATTTCGTGACTTAGTTTACCATTAGAGGTCTTTCGTGAATGCTCTTTCTACTTACCCTTGACCTTTATGTGTATTTGTCACACGCACAGCGCTGCAGCGTTAGAAAGTGTAACTAAGTCCATTCAAACTCTCTTATTGGTTTTCCGTGCGTAATTTAGCGATTCTTTTCTGTATTCGCCATATAATTGCGTTTGCTAGCGAATTGTTAACTGTTTATTCGAGGAAAAAAAATACGCAACGGTTATCAAAATTACGAAAAAAGTGTTACCATCTCTCTATAATCAATCAATTTGGTTATTTAAATAATTATTATGACTAAAATGGTGATATTCGTGATTATTTTTACTGCAGAACTCCGAACTTTCCCTCTGAGCGTCTGCGAGTTTCTTGCTGCGCGGGCTCATTTCTTTAGTCTTGGGTAAAGTGCTGGGTATGAGAGGTCTAATTTTATCATGAATTTAGTCTACCACCTACCAGTTATGCTGTCCCATGCGGTATTCGTGTCTAGAACGAAGCATAATCGAAAGGCGAGGGGTCTCTCGAATTCTGTCCCCGACTGTACATCTACATTTAAGTATATACTCTGCAATTCACAAGGTGCAGAGGATACTTAGAACCAAATATAATCTCTACTCCGTGCATTCCAATTGCGAATGGTACGAGGGAAGAAAGAATGAATATAAGCATCAGTGTGGCATCTTTTTTCTCTAGTCATATCTTTCCTGTCGTTGCGGCACAAATAGATTGTTGGACGAAGTATTTCATCGCACTCGTAAATGAAAGTGGGTGTAGGCATGTTTACCAATAAGATAAAACGAAACCACGTCGTCTGTCTGCCAGAAAATCCCAGCCTAATTTACGAATCAATTCTGTGACGCTTTCATAAGGACTGTAGCAAACAGTTACTAACAGAGCCGCTGTTGTCTGAAATTTTCTATATTGTCAATAAATCCCCTACGAAACGGGTCCCAAATAGCACAACAGTAGTATAACGTCATCGCATGACAGTATTGTACTCTAACTCCTTTGTTTCTGTGTTAAAAATTTTCAAGATTAGACCCATAAATCGCAGCCTATAATTAGCTCCACCTGTGGCCAAATGTGGAAGATCCATTTCATGTTGCATTGATCGGCTGGCAACTCCGGTTGGTGCTAATTGCGAGGTAATAAATTGGAATGCGGAGCTCTATTTGCACCGGTCCAGCTGCAAAACGTCAGATGGATTCTACAAACATTCTCTCCATTTAGTTACATTTTCGAAACGGTCTTTTCCTATTAATACCTCTATTTATATCTACCTTCCTTCAATCAACTTTGATGTAACATCCATATATAAAACCCCATATTTCCGTATAACTCTAGAATCAATTGTCATAGCAATTACAATTCTGTGTGGTATCACAGATTTGTAACAGTTTTTACCGGCTGCGCAATTCGCCTTTGTCGCGGGTGTCTAAACTCTACCCGGTAACAGACAGATTTAGGTTGGATCCGAACCATGGCCATGTGCTCTGGTGTACACCAAATATACAAAGTTAGCATTGCCAGAGTTGAAGTCCCAGACGAAATCCGGTTTCAAACAAGCCGATACCTTACACCATGGAACCATCAGACAGATCAGAATTCAACCAAATTTGGTATATGGCTGAGTAATCCAAAGATCCATTCTGATTTCATTCTAGAAGTTTTAAGATTATTTATTTTGTGCAACATAGAACGACAACATTAGTAAAATGTGATGTCGCCTTGTGAAATTTTGTCCGTTAATGTCGTCTCCAAGATATAAATACCAGTCAGTGTGATGAAGAATGTTTAAAGTCATAGCAGCAATCTGTGGGAAATGACAGGAATAAGATTAAAACTGTGACGTGGAAATACTGAATATAGTTTTACGTAAACATAATAAATACTTCTGGATCACTTCCTCTTAAATCTAAAAACAAACATTCGTCAACCAAATACCGTCACATATATTTAGTGTTTATATATATATATATATATATATATATATATATATATATATATATATACGCGTTACTAATATCAAAAGAGACGATTTTTGCTCCGACATACCTGTATACTTGTCGCAAGGACATGGCAAATGAGACGAGCGAAATAAGGGGATATACATATGCTTGTACGTGTTCTGTATTCGTTCGTGCAATCTGTATTTGGGGTAACTAAGAAGATTTTTGGGGGAAAGGAGTGGGAGCGAATTCGGCATATTGAAGGAACAACCCAGACATTGTCGGTGAAATACCTAAAAGTGGATAACCTGACGGGGATTTGAATCCGTGTCCTTTTGAGTGCCAGGTGAGAACGTTACCATTCACCCACCTTACTGATGAAGTACTTGCATTCGTTTCAAGCCGCCTAAAAGCCTTCACGATGAATCATCGGATAATTTTTGTCAATGCGTAAGTTGCGGAGCAGTACCTCTCTGCTTTTATGCCTCAAAATCCATTCCTTCATAGGTATTACATTTACATCACTGATTATTTTTTCAACAGTTCTTTGGCTGTCAATCCTGGTTTGTGCGTCAGAGGTCCGTACAGGTCTTATGAAGCAGAGATACAATATCTTACGAACAGAACAATAATATAAAAATTCCAGAGAGACAATAAAGAAAAGAAATACTGGTAATACTACGTAGTACTTTACGCCTCGTTAAAGTGGAGGACATTTAGAGGCAGTATAGGACTGGAGGAAAGGAACGGGAAGGACTTCTGCCATGGCTTTTTGAAAGAATCACCTCAGCACTCGTCTGGAGCAATTTCGGGAAATCAAGGAAAATTAAAATCTGGATGGTCGGAGGGGGATGCGAACCCGCTTCCTCCTGAATGCGAGAACAGAGCGTTACCACTCACCTAACAGGTTAGGTCTAGGGAAGAGAAAGCGTGAAGTGGAAAAACCGAATACTTCATTCTTTAATGCCAGAGCATCGGACTCGAAACATTTGGAGAATAGCATCAGTTAAAACTTGGTAAGAAAAATTTATTGTCGTTTCAAAGGGCGACTTTGACCTAGTGATTTGCACATCGAAGAATTTCATTGGGTTTAATCAATACAGTTCATGAAATCCACTATGATCCGCATTTCAGTTGATCCGGCATTCGGAAAATGTAATTAACTGTGACCATCCAACCACTGGAGGAGATTTGCATTCCACGATCACTTAAAAAAAAAAAAAAAAAAAAAAAAAAAACACCAAAGCTAATGGGTGAACATGTCTAGACGAAACCGAATTCGACAAATCATTAGACCACACCAACCACTTACGGCACAACAGAAAATGAATTCATAGATTAGCTTTTAACACCGACATACCTGAATATACTATTATGACCTGAAAAATTAGGATTTGGATAATGTCAATATTAACACCAGCGGGATATCTGAGAAAACCGTTATGGTTGAGCCCTTTTTCTTCGGTAGCAATATTTCTACTTCGGAATATGTTTTCTCTGTAAATTGCTTCATTTTGCTTCTTAAGATTTACAGAGTTGGCTCGCAACATAAATTACTATGATTTCACTTAAAAATTCAGAACTGATACATAATATCAGACAATGATACTATATCGGAGAGAATATAGTAAGTCCATACGGAGCGAGAACACATTATTGATTTATTCAGCCAACTGCAGGATATTTGGGGGAAATTGATTAGTCGATAAATCCCAACAGTTAAAAAAATCTGGACTGAGTGTGATCCGGATGCACTAAAGATTAAAAATACGAAATTACGGACAATCACAATACAGGAGTCCGCAGCTAGTGTAAGTTTTAGTTCTCTCTCGCTATAAAATTGAATAAATTTTTCTTTTGGTGTACCTTATTTACATAAATACAAGGGAATTCTTATAACCAGCTATCTCAGTTTCGATTTTCCGCGCATCTCGGCTCTGTCATGGAATCCGGACCACCGAGTCGCCTAGCGAGCATCACATGAACAAAGCAAGTTTAGTTAGAGATGAATTTACCATAAATTTTTATTGGGGATGTGAATCAACGGTGTTAAGGGAATACCTATTTTCATCTTATTTTAACTCATTTCAGTTGTATGTTTCATTTAATGTTTAAAATGACGATGGTGGAAATTTGCTTTGTATGACTTTAATGTGACCAAATTATTTCATTTGGTTAATAATAAACATTGGGAATTGTTACACATGTCATCCATTAAGAAACTGAATCATTTCATTCATTAAATTAAAAAAATAAAAATTAAAAAAACATGGAATCGCGATATATATAAGAAATCAACTACAACATCGAAAAACGAATAAATAACACTGCGAACGCTCGGAAAGACTTATTTCACTCATAAAAAATCACGTTTCCAATTGCTAAAAATGAAGCAATATCACCTCAATTCGAAATAAGTTAACATTTGGTCCGATAAAGAGCACGTCATCTCAATGAAAGTATGCATAACTAAAGAAAATAGTTCTCAGGAAGGACCGCAGGAAGCTAGTTAGCACTCTCGTTATTAAATTTGAATGGGTTGACGGTCAGCTAATTTATCACCAATAAATTAAGTACTATTTCACATAAAAGTATTTTTCTATTATATAAGACCCGTACATCAATACGGCGTCATTACGGAAACGCATCTACATATACGTACATACTGATAAGAAATTACGATTTTGGCGATATTTGAAAACAAGTATTTCAATGCACTTCTTGTTGTTATTAAGAAGCCGCGTTGGAAATGGCTGACGCTTATGTCACGCAGGCTTTTTTTATTTATTTAAAAAAAGTTATTTCGGAATGGTCATTCCGGAAACGTTCTAGGACCATACGCGTGCTCCCGAAATGATCGTGACGTTTCCGAAATTATGTCGTTTCTCGAGTACAGGTAAGTAAAAATAAAGGTTATGGTTTTAGCACTGTATGTATCTGAAATCGAGGAAAGTATTATGGAGGGAGAGAAATGAATGCTGAGAATTACAAAAAGAAAGAGTATCGATCTCGATTACAATTTGAAAATAGAATTGGAAAAAGAATGCCAGTAATGAAAAAACATCTACATGGTATGTACTACTACGATAAAGAAAGTACAACTCTTAAAGAAAGTTTGGGCCGAAATACATTTTTCATACATATACTGACTTTTCCGAAAATTATGAGTCATTAATTTTTTTAGGATAAGTGTGCGAAATAGTTCCAATTTTTTTAAAAAAAACTGGAATCCAAATATATTTGATACATCTGAAAATTTAATACAAATTGTATCCACATTTTTACTAAAAAAGTAAAAAATTACGGTATTACTTGGATAATAAAATTATTATTATTTGAATTGTTTTATGATAAAGTCAAGCTTTTTAATTGCATACTTTATTTCATCTGGTATATAGAAAACTAAGGGAAATAAATATTTTAAAACATAACGATATAACGATGCACGAATTATTTGATTAAAAAACTTGTTCTGCCTTTATTTCATCATTTCGGGAACGTGATTGTCTTTCCGTGAACGCAGAGTAATGTACAAGAACATTCAAGAAATGGGGAGAAATCAATATAAATGAATGATTTTCTTGCCAATCAATTTAAAAATTAAAATACGTAGTATGTGAAAATAATTCAATACGAAACAAAATGGATAATTTACCTGAAAGAAACTTTTTTATAATAAATATGTAATTTTCCATAGATATGAGTAACTTCATTGGAAAATCGTCAGTGCACGCAATCTTTTGGAAATATTTGATAGTTTTAGTTTAGCTTATACCTAAAATACATATTTATCGAAATTGAAAGCAATTTTATTCATTAATAATTTTTTTTATTCAGTTTTGATGATATCTAGGACATGTGCGATATAGAATGACTTTTATTCAAAAAAATCAAAATGTTATTTGTGACAATTGTGAATAATATTTAATTACTAATTTATTAATTATCTGAACCACTTTTCGAGATTATAGGATAATAGTATTTTTATTAATAAATCGAGCTTGAATTTCCCAGCTTGGCGATTTTGTGCCTGACAGACTTTAGTAATTTATTTTATTATTTAAAATCATTTTTGTCAGGTTCAAGTGGTATTCATAATTGTTATACACTATATACAAGCATTCAGTATGCTTTGATGAGTTTGCAAACCTGTTGTTCAACATTCAGTCACCAGCACACTATATCAAGGAGGTGCAACGGTACAATTTCTAGTATCAGCCGTCCTGGCTTTTATCGAGACCTGGTTGTTTCCCTTAATCAGCTAAGCGAATGATGTGGTGATTCCCAATTTTCGTCTCATAAACTACACATTTCACAAACAAAAATACATCTATCACACAGAACACAAATTACACGTTTCACAGGCAGATGGTGACATCTGAAAACCTGCTATTAGAATATGTAACTCCCGGTAAGCGGTAAGTCACCAATTCACCCGTGAGGTATTCGTGGGGACTAAGTTTCATTTCCTTAAAAGCTTATGACGATCAGTACTCATGACTCTAAGAGGTCTCATCAGATCGCTTTCCTTTCCGCTTCAAGATTGAAAATCGCTGATAAAATATTTATTATGCTGACATATTATCATTCCTCTGCCTGATTTAAAGTTATGTTCATTTGTACTTTGGAAAAATCTCAGTTGTCATTCAGTTCAGATGTAACACTACGCTACGACAATATCAAGATATGAAGAGTAATTACGTTAAACACCGACCACAATTAATTTCTAGAATGCAAGAAGAACAGTTTGTTTGAAGTACTTGAATCATCGTCAGTAGAAACTGTGTATCAAATTTCAGCTTTTTACGTCTACGGGAAGTATGTTAAGAGTTTTGATGATAACCAGTTAGTGAATGAGTGATTGAAAAGGTAGAATAACTTCCAAACTAAAACAGGAAATAAACAAATTTTATTGTGTTTGTAAAGATTACTGGTACCTATGAACAACAGAAATTTGAGGCGAGTACAGTCACTCAGACCGAAGGTACAAAGATGGTCCAAATCGCTTTTGGATGACACGACTTGGCGGGCGCAGGGTGAATTTCTAAATTAAAATGAATATTAAAATTTGGATATGTGACTGCACTACTCCTTATTTTCGAGAAAACTGAATATGAAATTTTACAATTTGGCAAGATTATATTTCAATAAAATTAGTATTGGTAATAGTATTATCACAGCTAGCGCTTTTATCGAATAAATTGTTAAACGTTGCAATACATCTGTAGTTTAGTGGTACTTCCTACCGAAACCAACTTTTAAGCACTTACATGCAACATTATTTCTGCTAACGACGACTAAATTTTGGAAATGTGAAAGCTAAATTAGTACTTGGGACGGTTTATATTAATAATTCAGTATGTCACAAAGGGATCTTTCTGAACGTTAACTGTGAAGAAATCACACTATAAATACTCTAAAAAAATGACAAAAGACATGAAATAAACGTAATTCGATCAACTAGCTCGAATGTTTGGAAATAAAATTCGAAGCTGTAAAAAAAAAAAAAAAAAAAAAAAATACATTAGTACAACTGAAAAAGGAATGTTCATAATACTATACTTAAATAATAAAATATAAAACCACAGACAGTAACCATGTTTAAGAATTTCTATAATTTATTTTTTCAATGCTTATCTTTACTGCACATCACTGTCAACTTGGCGTACTGTTACAGCAGATTTGCATCGTCATTTAGTAAGCCATCTGAAAAAATCTGTGACGTTTTCAGTTTTTTTTTTTTTTTTTTTTTTTTTTTTTTTTTAACTGATGTATTTACTTCAATGTCTGTGGCTGAGGTTCTGCATTTTCCCGGAGCGCTTATGCATTATTGGCATGGAACCTGACTTGAGATTCACCCTTCTTAATCGTAGATTCTATGTCACTAAAATAAAGAATCTATTAGCCACTGTTTTATTTCATAATTAAGATTTATTTTCTAAATAGTTGATTCCTAGTATTATATTTGTTGTACTGTTGCTTACGACGTAACACATGGCGGTGTTTGTGTGCTTGAGATGCGTATGACTCTTATTAATATGTTTTTATACTATCTCTAATCAAACTGAACGGAGGTGCTAGTAAAAACATCAAAAACTAAGTCTAGAAAACGGCTTGGCTGTGTATACAATTTCTGAAACTTGTTAAAGAAATAAAAATTACAGCAACTGATAAACAATGGCAAGAACTACAGCAAGAAATCATTCACCATATAATATTTTTACACTTCTTTTATCGACCTTCCGCACAATGTAAATCTTGCTTTAATTAGCGGAGGTGATAAATACAGACGATAAGAGACGACATCAGAGAATAGGAATACAAATCTCTATCAGAAGCGAGTAAGTATACAAATATGACCAATCAGATGAATACAAAATATCGTAAAAAGTTATAAACATATAACATATTCTGTATCACCCACAGTCATTAGAAAATAGACCAAAAATGTATACAATGAGAAATCTAAGAACAAAAACAATAACAGAATCGGACAATCGAAAAAATTACTACGCATTGTTATTTTACAGTAAATTAATCCAGTTATCAAATATGTAAATGCGGAATTAAAAAAGTCCAAATCCTTGTATGAAACAAATGTTTTACTAACAGTTCTAAAACAAAGAGCCCAATGATGATAGAAGTGATACATATTAACAACAAGATTTTTTTTTTTTTTTATAAACCATTCAACCTTCAAAATTGATTCTGAGCTGGTATCCCGAACAAAACATTTAAATACATCTTCAATCTATACAGTACTCTAATTGTTAGTACACAGCTAAATAACCATTTGTGGGATGGCACTAGATTTTCGTAGGGACAGTATTGCAGTAGCTTACGTTGCGGATGGAAGAACAAAGTATACCACTTTCAATAGTTATTACCGAATAAGCTCATGACAGTACAAGCATGTAAAATACATCATTTACCGTGAAATTAAATAGCTGCAATTATACGAATTCACCAAAAATATTGAGATCATATTAAATTATTGCACTGCATCCGTGAAACAAACTCTGGTTCACTATCCAACCCGCACTTTTACATGACACATAAATTTATTTTAAGTGTTTTGTCAAAGTTGGTTCTGAAGCGTCCCAAGCGATAAGCTTCGAGTTTTTTGAACTATTCAGGTGTAAGATTATGCATTATCAACCGCACAGCCGCGTATTTATTGTCAATGGCTTTTCAGTGCTCGACATCAATGCTGTAAAGCTGCTTTTCGCAGGACGTATTACGAATTCTGATATCGGACATAGGCGTTTTTCATTGGTTTATAATTTTGATGTATATCATTCTCATACTTTCGAAGGATATGAATATAGAAGTTAGTTAATAGAAAATGCATACTCATATAAAAAATATGAACTTTCAGTTGACAACAGGAAATTGAGGACACTACGAAAATATTCGTAAACAATTCACGATTTTTTCCCCTGAAAAATGAAAGAGATTTAAAGGTATGAATCACTTCAGTTATTGCCCCTTTACACACTATTTCTACTTCTAGTTTTTTGCAATGAAATTTTTATACTCTAGATATAAGTTTCTAAATTTCTTTTTGAAAGAAAAGTTAATATAATGTTTCTTTCTGTGCATTCCCCTAGTACAAGGTGGGTTAAGGTCTAATAGTGAGACTAAACATATCCCAAATCCATCGGCTGGAAGTGGTAAGACGTATAATTATTAGCGGAAGCCTCAACTGAATTATACGTATAAGTCTGCAAAGAAAATTGAAAGGCCGCTGTCCCTCGCCGAGGCTTGAACACAGGAACTCGCCGTCACTAACCTCAACACGAGCTCCAGCTGCAGTGACGTCATCCGGCGCGCAACCAATGGTGGGCGTGGTTGGCTCAGGGAGAGCAGCCTCCTTCCGGAGCACCGTGGCGCATTATAATGGGAACCGCAATGTGGTCAGGTCCACTGATGAGTGCTACCGTACCACTGTTTTACTGTGCACCAGCTCACGTCATTGAGAGAATGCAGAGTAGCGTTATTGCAAAAATGAAAGTTGCCTTCACAGTGGTTACAGTTCCGGTGCTGACAGTGTCTCTACCACGGTCGAAACAACACAGACGTGAAGATAACTACAATCGACGGAATTCACTTCACTAATGTCACTCTGTCCACTTCTAGCTACGTTGTAAAACGTTTCCAAAAATCACAAAAACAGTATTATCACAAAGATAGGGGGACATGAATAGAGAACTACCGAGCTGCTTGCTACGAGGAAATTTAGAATGATTATTGCTTTGCGTGTGGGTAGTTGGCCGCTCGGAGCATGACTAGCGCGAGCGCCTGCCGACGCTATTGATCGGGCGCGCTCGGCCAGCCCCGGCCGGGCACCGGGTGCCGGACTTAACCGAGCCCCACCGAATGTAGCCGAGCGGTGACGAGGGGTCACGAGGAGGCACGAAGCGCGTCCGACCGGCGGGGGTGGTGGCGGCGCCAGGCTTCAAACATTCACCGAGTCGATTACTATGCGGTGTAGCGAGCATCGGCGGGGCACTAAAGTTTTATGCCGCTGCGTTGGAGTGGGAGGTGTGGGGTGGTGAGGGTAATGGGGTGTAGTCGTCAATCACCGGGCTGTCTATGTCTGGGTGGGGGACAGCTCCCGATTGAGTCCATACCCCTACTTAAATAATTTAATATCGCTGCACTGTAGAACTACTCACGGCGACTTCATTTGTGTGAATTTAAATGAAACTATTAATAACTGACGTAATGACATTCTGACTATAGCCTTTGCATAGCAAGTAAGGTTTCTGGAAGGACTGGGCCGTTATGAATGCATAGTAGAGTTGTAAAGTTGAATGACGCCACTGTTTAGAATGCTCAATATATATATATATATTGGTACTATCGTCTTAGCTGTATCTTGTGATTGATATCATTATTATTAACCTTAGAATTTGGTTTAGGATGAGCCATAAATCTTTACCTTTTGCCACCATCGTTCAAACACTTTAATAAAGACAATCAATATGTAGCTGTATTGATTTAACGTCAACTAAGTGGCAGTGATGTCATCTACAAGAGTAGAACAAATGTGAATAAGACTTTTTACGAAACTTTTCACAATATTAATATACGGAAAAACAAATAAAAATCTATTTTTTACTTGAGTTCCACCGTCGCCTAGACATTTTTTTCCATTAAATTGTAGTTTCTCTAGTTTTTGTTCATAGCAATTTGTTGAACCTGTGTACACCACCAGGATACACACACCAGGGTTTCAGCAGTATCTCTCACTATAAGCAGCAACAAACAACATCATCTTTTATGATTGTATTTCTTTACAACTATTATGTCTGCTTAGCAGAAATTGCTTCTGTTTCTAGATTTCTAAACTTCTCTAACTAAATAGTTTAAATTACTTTTCTAACAATCTGGGCAGTACAAGATAGGCTTTCTTGGAGCACAAATTCCGAATTCCACATGGACCGAACAGTTTGTTAATTTAAGGCATCTAAAAACACAGTAAGATCTTGAGTGGTAAATGTATTTTCACGTGAGTCAATCGTAAATTCGGACCTTAGCTGTCTGTCTACGAGACATAGTGCAAGTTTGGTTTTGAACAAAATTTCCGATATTACATATATATATATAAGGAGCTTTCTCTATGCAAGTGACATAGGGGAAATATAGTGTTTGTGCAATATTTGTTGCTTCCTCTGGAACAGTTAATACTCTTTTCAGTGTGACATTTATGAAAATAAAAACTAAATTCATAAAGAAGGAATATGCTTGCACTTTCTTAAGAAATTTGATAATTAAAAGCTTTTAAAATGATTATATTTTAGTTTCGCAGCTTTGAATTTCAGACAATTACGTCAGGCTATTTTGTTTAAATCCTCTTCTCACAATTCGGCACAAGTCTAATACATCGAAATGAAAATGGAAGTTTGATAATATTTAAATTGACTCGTGAATTTTGATTGAGCGTGTTAAGACACTGCCACCTTGAGCAACGGAAAATATGGCCAGCATCAGTTGACATTCCGTATCTTCGACAACGAACATAACTACAAAGAAATTCCATAGATGCATTCAGCAAACGAATCCTGACAGACGAATGACGACGTTATTTTCTGTAGTATAATACCTACCAGAGCGGAGGTCAATATAAAAGCAGACTATGTTTACTTAAGACTAGTCGTAATTTATGATGAATGTGACTATACGGATGATGATCATAAGGTTGTTTTGAAATATGTGAACGCTTCGTGACACCCAATGCCTTGTATGATTCCCAGTTTAGGTTATGGTAAGCAAGACAGAGGCTAAATGCACAGAATCTGGAATTCTGTCAGTCATGAATTCAAAATACCTTTCAGGGAATCACGGCCAATAGTGTCATACATATTCACTATTTCAGTTATATCAATTAATATTCTTATTTTCAAACTGAAAACATTATTAATTTCTGCCTCTTTCGATTGCTAGGATCATCGCTAACTCCGCTCATAGAAAAAAATCCAAGCTGCTATAGTGGTGGTAAATAAATGTCACAGCAGTAATTATCCGAACAGACGGACCGAGATTTAGCTATTAAATTTAATTTAATTGGAATGGAGCGTACGTTCCGGTGCAATTTACACACACACGAAATTACTAGCTTTGTTGGTCATTCTAGCCTCGTACTGTACATTTTCACTAATAACTGAAACCAAGCGTGGTGGTGTAACGGTTAGCGTTCTGGGCTCGCATTCGGGAGAACGGCGGTTCGAATCCCCGACCGGGCATCCAGATTTGGGTTTTCCATGGTTTCCTAAATCACTCCAGGCAAATTCCGGGATGCTTCCTTCAAAAGGCCATGGCCGAATTCCTTCCCATTCCTTGCCCCCCATCCTTTCCCGTCTCTAAAGACCTCGCTGTTAGAGAGACGTTAAGCAGATAAAAAAAAACTAATAATTGATAAATACTAAGTTGGAAAAAGTATGGATCCCCTAGTATTTAGCTGCTAAATACGGATCTTGGTGAGGGATTGGCAGAGAAAGAATTAATATATGACACTTCTGTATCATCATTAGAATGGTGTAGTCACCACCACACTTCTGGTCGCATTATATCTCTTGGTTCACTGACCGATAATAAAGGTAATAAATATTTATCTTTTTTACCGTTAGATAAGAATTTAGCTAAACAAATAAAAATAATTGTTTGATTTACAGTAAAAATGAGGAGTGGTGTCCATAAAATACAGAATAGCTCGTGTAATGATTACATTAAGTGTTTTCTTTTGGGGATTATATTATACATGTTACTCTTACTTAATGATTATTACTGTTTTAACATCATTAATATATGGGTACGCCACATATAATTACAGTTCAGGTACAATTGAAACTGATAGAAATGGTGACTTACATCAGCCATACGCTAGTGGGACAAGAGGATCGGCACGAATAAGATTAATGGACTATTTTAATCCTTCCTGAATCTCGTTAAAAAAGGATTTAATGGCAGCAGAATTTTGCTTTTTGAGCTTGTTTGACCTCGATGTGTGAAAAGTGGCTGCGGAAATGAGATGAAGTGTTTGTGCAAATCTGTTCAATAAATTACTTTAAAATAATAATTGCATTACTTTCGGAATGCCCCTTGTGTGATGCGTGTCGTTATCAAATATATCAACTGAAAATAATATGAAATTCTGATAAAACTGCAACTATCACACGGAATTATAAATATACTGCAACATGAAATTTTCACCACCGCCTAAAGCTCTTGAGACTTTCGATAACGAACAACAGCACTGCGGTATCTGAGAAAGCGGTGATACATTAACCCTACTTATACACGTCTGCTGCTTGAATACATTTGGGGTAGAGGGCGTGGCATTCCTAATTTACGAATTCTGAATGATCACGAGTCTCAGAACTCCAACCAAGGTATAATGTGTCAGAACACTGTGTAGTGAACATGTTGAAAGCAAAGTTCGAAACGTACCATATAACAGACGTCATTAAATAAATTACGACGACAGGAAGATTAATTGTACGGAACTGCTAAAGCTAAGGTAAAACATACCTATACATACCGTAACAAAACTAAATCCATAACATTATTTTTTTGACGATGCTGCGCTATAACCTTCAGCCGACTGATCGCTAATTGGAGTTTCGTCTCTACGATTATGTGGTGTTATTGATCATTGCTTATGAACGGCACTTCTCGGTAATGAATCCAGGCGTCCGGTATGTCACTGATGGCAGACAAATATGTCTTTCATGTGTTTTTCACAAGTGTAAGTTTATGGTTCAGATTATGAGAAGTTTAAACTTCTGTGTATGACATCTCCTTATGTTTGGAGGTAATTCAGTGACAAGCCCCCAAGCCCCTCCTCGTCATTTTCTGCAGTGGTCTAAACTTAAGACAAAATTTTATGTATGGTATCTATTCGGAACTATCAGGTTTCCACAGGAATTGGAAAAATTTGTTTTTTGAATGACAATACGCAGTTTTTTTGTTCGTATACCAATTTTGGTGGGCAAAACAAAATAGAACTCAATGATGGTGGATGAAAGAAGATCGAAACGTCATAATGGTAGAAAAGCTACACAGAATGTCTCCATCCGTTTGAATGTAACAGAGTACTAGACAATAGTGAAGTGGCTGCTTACATTAATGTTGCTTGCAGGGAAAATTCGATTTGGCAGGAAAATAGTTTTTTCATTTACCGTGGTACATTTCACTCACAACGATGCTCCACGTTCATTAAGATCATACTGATATCATTAAGATGCTTTAAGCTCATTAGCCCCAGAAGATTCACGGCCAATTAGAAAAATACCGTAAATATGACAAACTGTAACAACCATGTGGCTTTTTCAGTCAATGTGCAAGACTGTAAACGGTACATTTGCCTAATAATTACTCCTTTCGTCTGTTCCGACAATATTCCGCTTTACACCAAACTCGTTTGTAATTAACTGCTCTCACATAATTGTGTCGAAGAATGTCATTTTTTAAAAGCTTAAGGTATGGAACAATATTATTTACTGAAGGACATGCTGTGTAGGTGGCAGAAAGTTGCTGTGTTAAAAACACTGTAAGCGAAAAATAAATGAGAACTCTGAATTAAGTTTTACCGAGCGTGGTGGGTGAGCGGTTAGCGTTCTGGCCTCGCATTCGGGAGGACGGTGGTTCGAATCCCCATCCAGGTATCCAGATTTGGGTTTTCCATTGTTTCCCCAAATCACTCCAGGCGAATGCCGAGATGCTTCCTTCAAAAGGCCATGGCCGAATTCCTTCCCGTTCCTTGTCCCCAGTCCCATCCCGCCTCTAATGGCCTCGACGTCGACGAGGCGTAAAGCAATAAGTAAAAAAAAAAAAAAAAAAAAAATTATGATCATTCGCAGCCTACATCGTTTACCGCGTGGTGGAGGGAAGCTTCACCACCCGTGCGGATGATACCGTAACTCGACACATTCAGAATACTATGTATCCTTCACCGCCTCTTAGAGTTGAAAACCTTTATCTACCTTTACATATGAGTTTCCTGTGAAATGGCTTTTATAGTAATGAGTAATTGGGATTTAATTTTTCAATAATATAAAATTGTGACGGAGGGGGCTTAGGGATTTATCTTTTAAAGGGAAAAGGGGGGGGCATGGTAAGAAAAAATTCGGGAATCTCTGACCCAGACATTCTTGACGGGAAGTGGAAAATTGTGTAATCAGCTCTGGCCGTTGTTTCTACCAAAGCTAAATCACTTTTCATTTGAAAGCAGACTGATTGTGCCTGCAAAACAGTTCCTGCCGTTAGCTTTGAGTACAATTTAATGCAAAGGAGGAAATTTATATTTCTACACCTCTGTTTCTATTCAACCTAAGACGCCATTCCTTTCTTTAAATAAACTTATATACTTCCTCATTTTGTTATGAAGACTTTTCAGTGTTAGATATAAATATCGTTAATTACTCATATTGCCTTAATCCACACGATTCACGAAATATCTAACAGTTTCATACCAGTACCAAAACGTAAAAGAACTTGATAAAGCCTTAATAAATATTTTACTTGTTGCACTAACACACATTTTATGTTCCATAAAATGGAAATTACTGTGTTAAAATATACACGTCTGGTTATTTCTCAGCCTAAATACGAGGTGAAAAAAATGCATTTATTCTCATTGGATGATTAGCACAGGGCAGCAATGTTTTCCGTAACCGATTAATGTTATGGTTTAAAATGTGTTGAATTTATCACTGCTGATAAACGGAACTAACGTAGATTTACATTTCAGTTAGCAAGAAATTTCAAACACGAGTCAACAGAGGAGACGAATACATCAAAGGTGGGAACATCAGTACAGTTGCCTCTAAAAAAATTTTTTTTTTAACGATACGATGATTAACACAAAATTCATTAATGTATTTTAAAGAAACTCCATTTTGAAAATTATTTTGTCCCCATATTATCTTTCATTATAATTAGAATAAATCAATAGAAATTCCCAATTTCAATTATTTCCTTGGATAGAACTTTTGGAGTACCAAGTTTAATGACATTTAAGTAGAGTAATATAAAGCATTATATAAATGAATACACCTAAGAAGCCCTTATACCAGTGCGTAAAATCGAGTATATGTCACTGTATTGATTGCCTTAACAGACAGAACACTTAATTTAAGTGGTACGGAAACCAAACACTAGATTATGTATGTGAAGATTTTTTGTCACTAGATTATGTTTTGTAATTATTATTTTGGAATAACAACTGAGAGTTGTGCGCGTGTGGTAACGCTCGGGGTTAGAATTCGGGAGGACACGGGTTCAAATACTCGTTCAGTGTCCTAATTTCTTGCACACTTCAAGGCAATGAATTTCAATTACCATATTCCAGGTCTGTCTCCATTTTCCATGTTATTATGTCACCTGTGGAAGCCATTATCTTTAACTCTGACGGGCTTCTGTATCCCAGAACTTCAGAAAACTTTGATCCAATACAACAATGAGTGAAACAGATGGCAATCCACTCTCTTGCCACTCTCCCCTAGTCAAAAGAAGCAAATCATAGTGTTTATAATTTATCCAAAAACAATTTTCTTGTTTAGTGTAAATATTAATTATTTTTCCGCAGTTTCCCTCTTTATTATTACCCTTTTAAGCTTTACCGCATTGCACTTTATCGATGGCCTTTTTAATGTCTGTTGAAGCTATTATGGTTTACAACCCATCTTACCTAATTTTTTCTGTTATTTATCTGAATAAAAAAACTACATCTATTGTTGATGCCAAAATAAGTAACATTCTTTTTTATCTGATTCCTATATTCTTTGTCTGATCTTTATCTTACGTAGGGCACGTTATTGGTAATTATTAGGGCATTGGATCAACAATATGGATGACCATGAATTGGAAATGTTGCCCCTTTCCTGCAGTCCTATGGTGTTTTATTTTTCCAGACTGCTCGTATAACTGCTGATTTCCTCCCTAACTGTTCCTTCAATTTGACCCTCATTCCAGAAAATTAAATTCTACAATTTACTAAACATATTGTCCCGCACGTTTGCTTTTAACACTTTCTTACAGTGTTTACTCTCTTGGCCGCCAGTAAGTCTCTATATTTTGTTTGTGATGTTTTCTTTTCAGTCTCTTCTCTCCACTGCACCAATATGAGAGATACATTAAAGAGTATTAACGGAGGCAACTAATCTTGTTTAAGCTAGGACTTCACGTATTTTGTCCATTTTCAGAAGTCCGAAGGTATACATTTGCAGGAAAATATGCAACCATTTTGAACATTACTATACTCGCGTGACTGGAGTTATTTAGATGAAGATATTATTATTCTTCCATTAATTACTAACTTAGTGCCTTATTTTGACGCCAACGAGTGAGCGGGAGTTCGTGTGTACCTGTGATGTCACATTTCCACTCCTGAGGCATCTGTAGAGCCGTCACGTCTAAGACAGATTTTCTTTCGAAAAAACATCGAATTGGATTCCCTTATATCAGATTTGATGCCCTCCAGACACTGTTTTTAATCAGAAATGAAATCGCCATTACTTCTGATAGGTTGATGTGGAATATATCCACCATGCAATGATGCATACGGTAATTCAACATAAGAAATATGCACTGTTCTGGATTGTGGTGAGACTCGGATAAAATATTGTGAGGTATCAAGATGAATACTTCGAAACATAACAAACAACTTAAGTCATATACAGAATGTATATGGTTTAACGTCAAATACAAAGAAACTGTCTTGCGGGAACTAATTTTTTTTCTGTAGTGTTTAGTGTGTAACTGCCAACTGATGCATAATTCCATATAAATGGTAAACACAACGCAACGCGACCGGCTGCTTTTTACTGTCACAAAACGTTGACTACTTCAACTGCTCTGCATGTCAGATAACTCTTCATTAGGATCTCGTGTGAATACACTTGTGCCTACAAGTTGCTTACACTTTGCATTCTGAAGTTATACTACTCCTGTAAGATAATTCTAAGTAACCGAGGTGGTGCATATCATCCTCAACTCACAGCAAGGGTGCAGTTCCATTTTCGCTCGTTCAGTGGATCTCACGGATTGAGTCGAACGTTTTCTATCGAATCATGTCCCTGCATCCTCATTATTCTCAAGTCTAGATGCAACAGAACCAACATCAATGTGTAAATGTAAGTATTTGGCTTATTGATACAGACGCAAACACTTGCTGACCGGCTGACGTATATACTGAAAGTGATACGTTCTTTATAAATCGATAAAAGTAGGAAATCAAAGATGCGAACGTTATAAGGTAAAACAAGCCTACATTGTTGTGATATTTTTTAGAATTCTCGAGAGTCAAGGCTGAAAAGTTTTATTGGAATTTTTAATATTCCTTTATTATCCATGCTGTATGCCAAAAAAGGGTGATACATCACGTTTAAGAGTTACTCTACACACCTATATTTTATAAACTTTTTTTTTTGAAAACAGATCATGTGAGATCTATTATAAGAGTCTCTGCCATTCCCAGGCTTTTTACTTACCCAGTTTTTAAACTAATATTTTAAGAAAATATAGAATAAACTTTTAGACTTGTTAAAGTTTCTTCAACAAATTTTTTTTTTGCTAGCATTTAATGTTCTGGCAGCGGCGGAGGTTTTTAAACGATACGAAGCAAGCCATATGTCTACGAATCTTGTATGTTTTTTGTTAAGAAGTTTGTTGTGTAATTATTTTTGGAAATAATAAATAAATTGGTCCACCATAGTATTTCCGTAGAAGATTCCAGAAAATTTAAAACCTTAATCAAAATGAATTATTTTTAAACCGAAAGACGATTCTTTTCGTTTCAGTTTTCACAGAACTACAATAATTTGCTGAGTTACAATATGTCCTGCTTCACATCTGTTTCGGTTCCGGTATCATCTTCGTCGCCGTGGACTTGTGGGAGTATGACGTACGTGAATTTGAATCTCACTGACACCTGTATATCTCCAGCCCTGATTACAGGCAGTTTTTGGTAATGGCGTAATCCAATTTACAGATCATAAAATCACGTTACACTAACGGATTGAAATCACATCAGCACAAAACACACGGGTTTCAGATTGATGTCGACCATTTCTTTACTTCCTTAGAATATTTCGCTCTTAGTATCTGCCAAATGTTAAAATCCAGAAATAGAAGCACTCTACTAAACTTGAAGTCCAGTGGCATCAACTCCCACGACACACAGGAGCATGACTTGTTACGGGCCTACCCAGTTATCGTACAGGTGACCTGGAGTGCAGGCAGACTACATGTCTGCGTGTAGCACTCGCGACTAATCTCCGGTGGCAGCCTTTGGTGGGTGGTTCTCCGTAACTTTGCCATCAAAGCGGGCTCCGGAGTTGTCGGGTCGCAAGTGGCTGAAAGGTGCGTCTTCGCTGGGATAACTTAACTTGGGACTTGGACCGCAGCACTCTGCAGGCGGCCTAGCAAATCCGCCAGCAAGGTGGGGAGCGGCAACACGTGTGGGAGAGACTAAAAGGTTATCCGCTGGCGGGGACCCTATACAAATCAATACTCTGAAGGCCACATGTTACAACGCATAGTTGCTTCAACTGCAAAACACTTCTATCAAATAAACGACACAAAGGCCTACATCTTCTGACATACGAGTTATTTATTCGTGTAAAAAATATCGACATACTGTGCAATTATAATTAACTAGCCTCGTACCCGCGACTTCGTACGCGTGGATTAAGAATTTTTTTGCCAGAATTAAATATAGTAAGTTGTTGGTAACGAAGAATTAGTCCCAAACAATATCGATTCGGCATATGACAGGAAAGCTATCACTATATCATTCTACCGTCGAACCTGCCTCTTGAAGAGAATTAATTTCCTACATATTTCTGTCACTATTCGATAAGATCTCAAAATTTCGTGACTACAACTGTTAATCATACTGGAAAAAATATCCGGTGCCCTTCATACACATTTCCTTATAAAATTACATCACAACGATATAGCCATTTAGTCGTCAAAACGTAACAAAAAGACAGAGACTTACTTCCGTATTTATAATAATATTACTGTGGTTCACACACTGACTGTGAACAACACCTGAGGGATCATTATAGCGTAAAAAAGTGTACACCTACAACATTGCAAGACTACCTACGATTTGCCTCGAATTGCGCCCCTAACTTTCTAATATCTACAGTTTAACATTCAATCCGAATAATCTACGACCCAGGCCTGACTCTTACGATGAAAAACAATTTTTAAAAATCTTATCCCCGACGGAGATTTGAACCGGAGACCACGCAGTTCGTAAGCCAGCGCTTTAGCCACTCAGTTGCTATGCCACTATGGGGAAACTCGGTACGGAGTCGTCCACATCCAACGTGTCTGTCTACCGCCGTATTTCGAAGTTATGAGACAAATGTGTTATTTATACAGATAATTTTTCAATCAAATGTAGACAGCATTTTTCTCCTTGTTTCAAAGGATAAGTGTGCAAAGTTTCATCGACATCGGATGAAAACTGTGGATTTCTATGAAGAACAAACAAACAAACAAACCAACAAACAAACAAACATACATTCATCTTTATATATAAAGATAAATATGACACATAGTCACTAAGTACGAGTATGACATGCTTTCTCTGTCCGACCCAGCTTCCTATCAATTCTTAATCCCTTAAATCAATTATAATTGACCAATTATAATGTGTAGGGTAAATCCGGGATAGATGGCCATGATTTTTTTAAAAGCCAGTTTCACAACGTAATACACCAGAACAACCTGAAACTTTCCATAAATTGCATTTTTTAATCCATAAAAAGCAAAAGTTGACTTCGTTTTCAAAGATATAGCAAATTTCATACAAGCTAAAAATTCTTTAATAAATATGTAACACTTGGCCATCTCACCCGAGTATCAGGGTTAGATGGCCAGACATGTAAGGGAGAGATGGCCATCCGACAAAACACTTGAAAATCAAAGTGATAATTATTTTTAGAAATTTTTAACGCTTTAAACACGTTTTATTTACTCTCTTGATGTAAAAAATATTTTATAAAGATATTAATTGTAGTTAAATTATAACTTAAACAGAACCTCATTTGTAAAAAACATTTTACAATTCTTGTATTTTTATTATATCGTTGAATCACACTAGCTTCACATAAAACATAATGAGAAATCACTTCAATTATTCTGTTACTTAAATTTACAAACTAATCCAAAATTTATAACAACGAATGTTTACCTTGTAAGGTATGATTTATTTTAAAAAAATTACATTACCACATCGATGGCACACGTCAACATATGATGTGCAGGTTTCGTGTAGCCAACGCATACACCTGACACACTGAATCCAGTCACAGGTTTTATCTGTTTTTGAGTAGTATTCCCCGCATCCAACGGACTCTTCCTCTTCTTCTTCTAAAAGTCCATCAGTTGATTCTTCCTTGTACTCAACTTCTTTTGACAAGTCTGAACTGTCTGAACTTTGTTTAAACTTCTTTTTCACTAGTTTTTTTCTTTATCAATTTTTTAATATTTTCTTTTGACGTCAAGTTTTGGGGATGGCCATCTATCCCGATAATGATGTGGCCGTCTCTCCCGATCGGCCGGGAGAGACGGCCATAGCGCGTCATCAAACATGGTGGACGCAAACTCAATCAAAACCCATGTACCGTAATGCGTTTAGACCTAAACAACTCTAAAACTACAGTTTCCGTCGCTACTCACAGCCTAAGTTATGTTTAAATCGAAAGGTTGTGACACACTATATAATTTCAAGGTATGTTGAAAACTAAAATCATGAAAATTACTTACTTCTAGTTGAAATAAAGAGTCATGCGGAGCAGCAACATTCACTCACGTTACTAGCTAATTACCAACTGACCGGCAGGTCTGTACATCGGATCGTGAAAGAATTACAGGCGTTGGCCATCTCTCCCGGATGGCCGTCTAACCCGGATTTACCCTAATTGATTAATTCCACTCTTCTAACTAAAGGAATTCCGAGTACTATAACAGATAGCTACCGATGAAAGTTTTAAAGACTTTCCTGCCACATAAATATGAAACTTCATATATGTTTAGTATTGGAAAAATGACAATAAAAAATTATAACAGCGATTCAAAGCTTTAAAGAAATATTTAAATGCGGAGAACAATAGTTGATAGTGTTGTGTATCTTAATACGATTTTTAATAATATACGGCATTTTTTGCTAGCATATTTTATTTTGGCAGACTTACCTATCAAGTAGAAAGGCTGAATAAAAATACAAACTAAAATGTGGTTGGAAATACTAAAATGTTATGAATGTTGAAATCGAATAAAGTTCCACGTAGACAAGTATTAAATTCTTTTATGGTCATAAATGTTCCTATGCGCACACACACCCACACGTACACATGTGCAGAGAAATACAGGATGAGAAATAACCGGTGACGTATAATGACTGCTAGATGTCATGTCTAAAGTCTTCAAAACAGTTTTAGACGGATACAGAAACAGGAAAATCCGTTAACATAAACAATTATTTTACCATTTTACAGTATCATGTTGGGTAGAAATAAGAATGTAGAAAAGAAATGTTTCTCTTTCTAATCCGTAGAGATGAAGTGCTGTTGTTTTGTTTGTCACTAATTCCTGTTTATATTTACCGCGGCATCGCACGCGAAGTCCAATATTCGTAATGGTTTTTTTTATTCCTGATAACTGAATGTACTCCTACTTTAATATTTCTGAAAGAAAATATTTATTAAGTCATGTAATTACTGAAAAGAAAGTTTTCTTAACTGAAGTTTGCTATAATATTTAGCCACAAAGCCATCGAATCAAGTAGTGAATGAAAATGTTCACCGCAAAAGTTCTGGACAGCAACCAACCGAAAGCTTAAAAGAAGCTAACTCTTAGTCAAAATATTAACGATGAACCATCTTGAAAGGAACAGTTCATTACGTTAATGCATAAGTGTTCTAAATCGTTGAAAAATAAAAAGGTATGTTATAAGAAATTGTAAATTAATACATTGTAACAATAATTTTTAAATAAAATTTCGTCTTGAATTATCACATGGTGTTTACAGAATTTGAGAGAAGTTGGTATCCTTTGTTTTTCCTGTTACAGTCAACTTCCAGCTGTTATTCAGGATTATTACGCGTAACTTAAAGCCAAATTTATTAAGTACAAGTCGCGTTTAAAGAATCTAAGGTACTAGGGAATTTAAATAAAATCATCATAGCTCAAAACGTTTAAAAGGCACATTCTTTCAGAAGAAATTCGCAAAATATCTAACTGTTGAATATATATAATATATCACAGATTGTTAGTATTACGAATATATAAGTCGTATGAAATTGTAAGAACTCTTCTTCATATGATTATTGTTCGAGCAAAGTCAAGTTGGCTGTTTCCTGGATATTATTGTGAACCAATTTTACTGTGATTCCATCCTTGAACGATGATTCTCAGAATTAACGACACAGCACGTTCCCAATGAATGTAAATCTTTGGAATTATGAAACCAACCTGGAAGCATATCGAGATAAGCAGACATTCCACAGTATTATTCTTTTATTCTCGTTATGTTCCTTCAGAAATAATTTTGTATATTCTGCAACACACCCTTAACATATTTTTTTATCTAAAATATTAATCTGCAATTCAGTGTTCTCTGGTTGAAAGTATTGTGCGCCAGTATCAATGTCCCTATCCATTATTTTATTTCCTAATACTAATCTGATCTCCTGGTTTACCTGAATTTCTGTGAATTTTTGTCTATGGTACACAATGAACCACGCAAGTTTGCACTTATTGGGTTTATATATTGATATAATTTCATGTTTATCTTAGTATTTTACTAGCGATACAGAGTTTTTCGGTAATAGGTAAAGGTGATTGCCTGTATGTTACCTTCTGTAATAGTTATTCTACATTTCTGGAAAATTCGTTCAGTTTATATTTTTCATACTTTCTGTAAGCGATAAAAAAAAATAATTGGAAATATTAACTATCAAATAATCCAAAAGTATTTCTTACTGTTGGAGTAAACTGTAATTCATTCCAAAAACAAAGAATAAAATAAGGCAAAGTACCACAGTTAGAATGTTGAATACAAAACAGAATGTTTTGTTCAGTATAATAGTTTTTATCTTGCTGATACGTTCTTAAATATGTTTACTTTTTTTCATGCTAAGATTCTGAGAAGTAAAGAATGTATGTGTCATTAGCAAGACGTATGTTACAAGTGTTAACTGAATCTAAAATTAATATTCGTTTTTTGTGTATATTTTTTCTTTATACTCATAAAAAACAGCAAATGTAGAGGGCAAAATCGTAGAAGTGTAAGTATTTTGTGTAAAGGGTGTAGAATCTGCAGTTGTTGGCATAAGGAAAGGTGGTGTTTCCTCGTTAACCCGGCGCGATAGCTTCTGAATAATACACCGGGAGGCCGTCCCCAGTTGGATAGGCCATCCCGCTATGCGCCCAGCGGGACGGCCTACCTATCCCAAGCGACAATCGTGCATGGATGTTGGAATTTTTGTTTTCTTTAGGATCAATTTAACGAGTTTGGTTACCGCTAGACCGGCGAGTATGGAAAGCATTTGTAACTGTTATCTGAAAGTACCTCGGGTTTTCTGACAAGTTTTAGTTTATGGAATAAAATGTATTAAATTATTTATTTTTATTATGCAAATTTTCCAAAATTTCTTTACTTGACCCGTGAGAGGCACGTTGCGTTAAATTTTGATTAGTCTCAAGTAGGCACAGCTGATGAATTAAGAAACTAAGTCTAGCATTTTACAACAAAAGAAATCTAACTTATTTAAATTACAAGCAAGCTAGTTTATCCTGTACTATTTGCCAGTGTAATTTTGGATGCAATAATCATGAAAAGCTAACAAGTTTTATTTATGTGAACGATAACGTTTATTCGGTACTCAATGAAACTGCAATACGAAGGCAAACAGCAAGTAATTTAAAGTACTTTTAGACAAAGGTTATAACATTTCTAATGGTACGTTGAGTAAGCTATACAAATGAATATAGATTTTCAGTAAGGTATTTCAGACAATGAGGGAGATAAAAATAAAAAAAGAAGATTAAAAGAAGTGGAATTTTTATACGAACATATAAGCGTCTCGCAACATACTTCTCAAAATCATTTGAAAAAACTTGAATTTACACGCATGTCAATATAGCAGCATCTGAATATTTACTTTGATTCGTTTCTTAATTGCCTACAACCATCTGTTTGCGAATGCTAACATACGTGGCTTAAATAATGGTCTATGTTTCAAATGAGACAGCTCTACTTTAATCACAGCATTAAGCCAAAATTAATTGCTGGAACTCGTACATTATCTATGTCGTGTTACACCTTTTCCTTCCTTCCTCGTCTCCATCTCGTTGGGACTCATTAAGGTGGCCAAAGGCAACGCGCTCAGCTCGTTATCTCGAACGTTCGTCTTTAGAAACGCCACTACTTTAGATATGAATCGGCTGCTCCGCCTGCGGGAAAACTTGTAACCGATAGGTGCTCCACATGCAAGCAGTACACTCTGTTGGTAAAAAAACAGGCGTAATAATATATACCATCATGTGATTAATTGGGCGCTAGTGGAATTATTTGTGTGTCACTGCTGAATTCAAGGAATTTAAAAATATAAAATAAACTATTCAACGACTGTCTGGCCCATTACAATGACTTCCTATGCAGCTTAGCTGTCATACCCATTCCGTTTCATCTGTTATATTTTACATTATTCGGTTACAAGCAGATAATCCGTTCAATTGTAAGAAACTTCTTGTAACAATGTTGTAATTATGTTCATCAGTCACCGACAACAACTTCAAGAACTTTGACATGTATGGTGTAATTACGTTGTCTTACATTAGTTGATGGCCTGTAGACGTTTGAATATGGAAATTATAAAAAAAAGACGGAATTTAATTAGTCTATATTACTACGCCTGCCAGACTGATATAGACATACTCAGAATTTCATTTGGATAAGTACGTATTTTGAAACATACAGAAAAAATGAAACTTCATTCACTTTGTTGATAAACACTGTTAACAACATATAGTTTATTCAATTTCATTACAAATTCAATTGCCATATCAGTCAAAAAAAAAATCATTTACTTAATATCCGTTCATTTTGAAAGTATGAAGCATGTTCAGCGCTCTTAGCCAAACCTGCTGACAGTTCTCAAATCAGGTTGCACTTCATCATGCGCCCGCCTGCCAACCTTCACACACCAAACACACAAGTCTCTTGCATTGTTACAAGGGGACATGTACAAATTTGCAGTTTTACATTACCATTTCTAAAAATAAAAACTCTTATACTTAATACTAAAATGCAAAAAATCACAGAAGATAAATTTAATTTATTTAAGATGTGGAACAACCCCCATTTATTACTGCTAAAATATTACAAATTCTGATTTTTCAAAGTACCTAGGTTTTTCATTTATAGAATAAAATATTCAAAATTCTGATTTTCCAAAGTACCTTGGTTTTTCATTTATAGAATAAAATATTATTAAATTTGATCAACAAAATATTTATTTAACATTTTTCTTTAGTATCCTAAGTCATCCAAAAACTTACAAAATTCATTCTACAGTTAAATTAGCGAGAAAATCATTGAAATAATAAGAACTGTATTTTTCTTTTTTGATAAAGAAACTTAATACTGTCACGCAGCAACCTCGATTAGTTGTTCTCTCGATAAGGGTGTGAGAACCAAGAGGCAAAATTAGGCCTGTGAGTGGCTCGGGAGACATAAAATAGGCAGTTTGTTGTCAGGTGGTACCCAGAAGGCCAAAAAATATGAAAGAGGAAGTGAAAGGACTTTTAGAGACAGTCAAGTGGCAGTCCTTTGATCTGCGGTTCGTGCAGCAACCAAATTTACCTACTGTCAGTCTTCAATATTTTTCCCAGTGGGATGGTGCAAAAAATGAACCTCAGATACTAATATGTCACATCAAAATAACAGGTGTTATTTTATGCCGTATCTAATATCATATCGTCTTCCAATAAAATATTTCTTTTTGACTGGATAGTGTGGTATGACATAGAGCCACATTCATGTGCGGTTTCTGGCCAACACAACAAGGCACGCATTACGCTGGCTTAGGACACTCTGCAGGACAGGGGTCAGCGAATTCAAGTATTACGGCGAATTCTCCATTCAGGCTGGAAGAAAGACGAAACACAAGGGGACTTGCCAGTTTGTAAAGGCAGGTTTACGACCTTTCACTGCTCAGTATGGGGTCGGCCGCAGTTCGGTGGACGGACAGCGTTGACAGGTGAGATATATACCGCGTGACGAATGTAGAAACGTGATAACGTCAAGACACGCCAAATTAGAGATTCTGTGAGTACTCACTGTGTGAAAATAGTCAAACCGAGTGGACACGAAAGAAAAACGACAGTTTCCGAAGAAATTCTCCAACCCCGTCGAAGGAATGATGTTTTGAACCGAGTGTGCTTGGAGGGGCGAATGTTTTGCCAATAGTATTTTAATATATAGAATAGTTCTTATTTTTTTTGTATAATCTTGTTTCATGTCCGCCAATGAGGAGAGAGACAGGAACGTCTACATCGCCGATAGGACCAGAGAAAATCGGCTGGAGTAGGAGAAGCGGCATCCCGAAGTTTTAAAAAGGTGCTGCGAGATGCTCTTCGCGGTCTTTTCTGGTCGTCTTTTGGGTCTGACTGGTTCCTGTTCACTTGTGCTGTCGCACAAGAACGACCCAGAAAGCCGACAGCATACAGTATCATGCGATCGGTTGTGTCTGCATTTTGAGTCACAAGGTGACAAATAAATTCAGTGTGGGTTCGGAGTTTGCTGACTTCGCCAATGCCGGACAGACGGTAAAAGACAAACATTGCAGCAAATAGTAATATTGTGTTTGCATTCTACCCAACATAACGCTCTGAGCGGAGAAGTCCGCACGATAAGAGTTCTCACTCTCCGATAGATAAACTGAGATATTAGCCGTGGCATTATTTTGTTTTTAACTTGATTCTGTAGTTTCTGTGATTGAAACGGACATTAGCTTGTATAAAATAGTCTCATTACGTGTCTTGCCGAAGACTGTAAATTGCCATTTTATATGTGAAAATCTGAACGGATATTTTGTCGTTTTGTATTACTTAATTTAGTGGCCATTAATGTAGGGCAAAGGTGTTGATTGTAAATAATTTTGATTTTGTATATTTATTAAATTTAAATCCACCTTATGTTTGTTGGCCTTCGTTCAGAGAATATATATGGTCAGGTTATGACTTTTTCATGCTTATTAGTGATTATAAATCATTTTGAGAACCCTTTTCAATCCATAATATAAATACTCATATGCTTTTGGTAAAATTAAAATAAATATTAATTACCATTCAGTACAGCGGTATACCGTACCCGCTTCAATAGTAATCTAAAGCGAAGAACCAGTTTTTACGACTGCAAGAAAACAGCGTAGAGGAAGGCGACAACAGTGAACGACCATCCATTAAACAAAACGAGAAATCCGACATGTCAACATTTCACCATGGCGTGTAGTGCATATTTCCTTACATCCACCTGTGGATAAGTAAGAAGGGTTTGATCATTACTTCTCCAGTATGACATTGTTGGAAATAGGTGATGCTTTTCTCACCCTTTCACAAAAAACACGGGTATTGTATATGTTGTGTTTATTTCCTTAACTTGTTTCTTATCTTGGTTATATTTATTGTGATTTATATATAAACATATTTTTTTCTGACTAAATCCGTGACCACATTCCCAGAGTTATATCTCCTTGTTAATTTCATTATATAGTACATTTCTGTTCTGTTATGAAAGCAAAGGTTTCAGATATGTAATATGTCTGACATGAGATAAAACAAAAAATAACATTTTACAGAAAACAAAAATTTATACTAATCGAATGAGTTTATTGGTTGTATAATTTAGGTGTTATTACGATCAACTCTTGGAATAGTTTGATGTATCATATAAAATAAGATATAGCGTTAAATTACAGTTTACTCAAACATTGATATGCAATTTTTCGTGAAGAATTGTAAGCAACATCGATAGCAAAAATAAATGAAAGATAGTGTTTCTACAAGAGTTATGTCTCCTTAAGAACGAATTTAAGAGTTATATACTAGATTTTAGGACCTCAATTCATTGCGTAAATAAAAAAGCATGAAAACTCTTGGATAGCTTGAATGATTATATTTCAACTAAATCGTAAATTATTGGCAGGCCTAAATAATTTCTTTACGATGCTCGCTCTGTTCAACGGAGAAAATTCCGTTAAAACCCGCCTGATCTTAAGCATTTGTGAATAATATGTTCCAAACTTCCAACCGTAGTCTTTCCTCAAAGAACACATCAATAGATATTTAAATCAACGGTGGGACTTCTCGAAAGAGCATGTGCAGCGTAATGAAATTTTTTATTGGGTATTAGAGCTTGATTCATAATTCATATTTGTTGTTTAGCTGGCCAAAAGTAAAATACTTTTTAACGGAGTCGTTAAATTTGCATGGTTTGAGACTGGCGCCGCTTAAAAATCATTTCATTTTCCAAGTTAGCAATTCGTTTTACCTGTTATCGCATTTCGCTTCTTGAACAGTGTATTATTATTTTACAGTGTTTCAGCCCACGAGACTCGCCAGAATGATGCCTCACCGGCGTCTACGGGATGCCACTCTGCCGGCTGCCTGGGCCTAGGCCGGTGGATGGGGGAGGAGGGGTTGTAGGGGCGGGGGTGGCAGCAAAAGGGCGCTAAGCGGCTTGCAACGCCCTTTTGGCAGTCGGGTCTCCACCGTCGGCCTTCCCCGCAACCCTATGTCGTCATCGTCTCCGGGAATAGCAACTGTTTCCGCGACAAGCAAGCAGCTCACGTCCAACACAGGACTGTAGATTTTATGTACCGGTCTGGTAACGCATAAGGGTTATTATATTGGACGTTGTAAAAAAATAATTGTACTGGACCATAGTCTTTCAGAGTAGCTGGAACATATTGAGTGTAATACTAATGCAATTCCATAAGTTCTCTCATTGTTGCTTACTATGGGTGGAACTCTACAAATTGCACTAAGTACTCTGTTGCTATGCAAGATCTCAAATACGGAGTTATTGTGGCTGCGATGGGTATGACTTAACAAATGGAATGGGTTAGAAACTGATAGGGAAGAGTATGATAAGAATTGTGGTGTTGGGCCATATTGAGTTTATCCGTTCTGCATTGTTAAATATAAGAGGGGGTGATGAAGAATTAGTACACTAACCTCATGGGAAATACTTAAAAGCCCCTTCAAAAGATCTATAGCACATCTGCAAAGTGATGCTGTACACCTTCTGACAAAATTTCACATAGTTCTTTCTACAGTTTTTTTACGCGTTTACTTTTTTTTATTTTTCTGCAGATGAGGTACAGGTATATTGTAGTGAAGGTTTATTGATTGACTAACTTGGGTCACTGACAGTCATCAGAATGTTAGATATCTAGATTAATAAAGAGGTGAGAGAAGAGTTCATGTGGTGAAGGGAATCCCGTACTATGAGGTGGTAGCTATGTGGAAATGATAACTCTAAGGTAGTCGTATCATAGTTTCAGATGCCCTTTGCAAAGGAAGCGTTCCCTTCATAGTTAATGCATCAGTGATGGATAAAATCCAAACTCTAATGTTGTATGGAAGGATGATAAACAATGAAAGCGTGCAACCTGTATTCAGAGTCATTTTTGCGTCCATTTGGAATATCTCCACTTTTATAAAGTATAGCATTCTGCCTGTCACAATTACTCACGGCTTTCGAGAATGGTATTCCAAAGGAATTAAAATTAGACAAGAAATTCATTTCACCAGAGTGTCCGGCTGTTTAAGGGCTGTCCCCTTCAAATGAAAGAACGATTTTTAGTATATATATATATATATATTAATTTGATGTAGATGAGATAGATGAATAAAACTCTGTGTTTAAAGGACAAATCTACAAAACATGATGCAATTAGGTTACATATATATATATATGTATTAATTTGATGTAGATGAGATAGATGAATAAAACTCTGTGTTTAAAGGACAAATCTACAAAACATGATGCAATTAGGTTACATATCATGTGGCATAGTTCAACCTTGTAGCATAGGGGTGATTGAAGAAGAGTACTAATCCGAAACAGTTTGCTGAGAGGATGTTTGGGGGATCACGGAATGTAGTCCAACATAACAAAGCAGCTGTCGGGTACACTAATTATGCAACATGAGTATTCAAACATGTATTAACATCTATTCTGCTCTCATGTTCTCTACAGCATGGGTACCTGCTTTTACAGATGTTAGCTAGATATACAGTAGTTCGTGTTTTAATGTGATTTTGATAAGTGTAGTGTTCATTGTACTTAAATTATCTTTTATCAACATTTCATTAACAACGCGGTCATTAAAGGAATTTGCAGTGTTTGTAAAAAATGTGATAGCAATGATGTATTTTTCAAACTCGTAACACGGTATTTATACGTGGAAAGAAAAAGACCTAGATTTCAAACGAACAAGTACTCAAATCAAACAGAATTTAACATTGAACTTGTCGCATATTCCGCGGCTAAACGACTTAAACGTATTTAGATATGTCTTTCAAGTACGTCGAAATTCGTGTTAAAGGAAAACAAATGATATCTAGACTTTTATACTATAGAATTCTCTCTGCTTAATCTCATTCTCTTCACTGCCTGTTAAACGTGGGAGAGCCTAGCGAAGAATCATTAAACTCTCCGCCCCGAACGACCCACACTCGGTAACGCACGCATTGCGTGAGTGGTTTGCGTGCCTGAAAGACAATCCGTCGTACTTGATTATGGTTATCAAGGACGCTTTTTAACTTATGCGCGGCAGTTGTGAAATTCTGTTTAATTTAGGATAACGTCAAAACTACGAGTAAGTTTCTCAGTAACTGAGACTATTAATTGAGTGAGTCATATTTATGAGCTTCGTTTACCAATAAAGAAAGGGATTAGTACAACTATTAAGTTCAGATTACAAGAAGTAAATCTTCAAACTGGAAGCGCAAATAAAGTTCTCGCATTATTCGCTACAACTCAATGAATTGCAACCTTATCACAAAATCTGGAAGTGGGGGAGTTGAAGTGGATGAAGCGTACGGCGGTAAGGGGATTGAAGAAGGAGGTTGCTGCCGTTACAGCTTCAAATTTTGCCGTAAATTTATACAACCCCATATTTACGATATTTGGATATTTCTGCATTGTTAAAATGAGGATTGGCGAATGGTAAACTGTTTTAGTTGTTAGCTCAGTGTTATAGTGTCTCCGTTTGTATTCCGGTAGGGGATCGAATCTTTATAGTGTCTTCACGTCTGAAAAAACTAGCTTGGTGTAATTGAAGCACGCTGGGACCTATCCATTGTTCGAATTCCACATTAAAATGTAGGTACCGAAGGCAAAGAAGTAGTCTTCCAATCTCTGACGAATCGCTTTAATGTGTTTCCTTCTTGTGGTAACAACAAACCTTCGGGTTGAGCACTGAGTTAGATTTTGCTTGAAAACTGATGCATCTGGGGAACTATACTATAGCTATGAATGCTATCGGCGAGGGCAGGCAAAAATTAAACGCTGGAGAACTTATTTCAGAGATTGAAGGAAACTGAAATAGAATAAAACTAGAGGCCCCTTCAGTAACAAAAACGATGCATCATCATTTTCGATGATAAAAAATGTAGTGAGTGCCCTTTAATTATGCAAAAAGCGGCATGTATATGCACTGCTGCAATCACAGATAAAATGCAGAAAATTGAGTTCTATAACATACAGTTTAAGTGTAGTTCAAAATAATCAGCATAAGACAAAATGCAATGTAACTGATCGATCTGACACATTATACTCGTAACACTAAATTCTTATTGCTTAGCATCATGGGAATAATAACATCTTGATAAACCATTACAGAACTATGTGCATTCTTACAAACCTTTGTCTCTCTGACGATCATTAATAGCGTTGTGGGATACTTTTTTTTTATATACTAGTGCTGTGGTTCATCGACGTTGAGTTCATTAGAAGAGGGGCAGGACTAGAGTAAGGATCGGAAAGGAATTGGAGCATGGCCTTTTAGGAATCATCCCGGCATTCTCCTGGAGTGATTTCGGGAATTTTTGGAAAACTTAAATTTTGATACACAGCCGGGGACTCGATCCTTCGTCCTCCCGAATGGGCCTCAGAGCCTTGCCGCTTACCCACGATGCTCGGTTTATAGGATATTGTTTAGCGATGACGTAGCAGCTCTGTCTGACTCACTTTTCTACTGTTTAACTACTTACGATATTTCAGAAGATTATACACCGTAGTCCAGATTAAAGTCGAAGTGTGTAAATTACGTACCTGCAACAGAAAACAAAAAAATTGATAGAATCTAAAGGTAGTGTTGAATAGTAAGTTACAATATTAAATCAGTTACTTACTGTTACAAAATTAATCCAGATTCTGTAACGAGAAACATTTAAATCTAAATGGCATCCGATTAATTTCAAATTGGCATGATTGCAATGAAAACTGATATCTCATCAATTTCGACACGCTTTTGATACCTCTCTTTCTCTTCTAATTTAATGTTGATTAATCAGTCGGTTAGAACAGTAAGACTCATGCGTGTGTAGTTTATCGCTTAAGCAAGGAAACATCGAAGACCGTAACTATCAGTCCCTTATGATCTAGGCACATTCGTTTCTATTATGACATCTGCTCTAATTGTAAAAAGTATCAAACAGCAACTCTTCGTTTGGTTATGGACGTGACATTCTCACATCCCAGCATCAGAAGAAATGAAGCAAGCAGCAGCAAAATATTGATCGCACCCATGGGGTTAGAATTAACAACAGCAGTTATTAGCAGTGATACACACACAGTTGTAATTTACTCGACTTAGGAAACGAAGAATTATGATTTTGAAGAAAACTGAGTGTCATTTTAATGATTATAATAATGAAAATTAATGCGTGATGAGAAGAAAGAGAAGAAAGATGATTTATGGTGAACTATGGAAAAAATTCGTGGATTTTACGAGAGGAAGCAGAACTTGGAGATTATTGAAGTATGAATTTGTAAACACAACACATAATCGACCGAGATTGATTTGGAAGACTTAGAACACGAAGAAAAACTCTGGTGGCACATGATCATATATAAATGAATTTTTGTTGTTCGTTGTGGACCCTTTATCATAAATGGAAAACCACATATTAATGCATACTGGTTATCATGTCCCACATCAAATAAAGAGCTTGTGTTAAGGAACATTGTTGACATAAGATTGTAGAATGCAAAAGAGTAACTGTAAGAAGTGAACTTATGTACGAGATTAATGTTTGGGAATAAACTGATTAAACAGTTATTTGCTTTTTGTAGTGAAACAAGTGAACTGAATATTTATACGAGTTGACTGTGTATCATTTATAGTTACAAACATGAGAAATTATCGTTTCTAAACCAGCAGTATCTGCTCTTATTTGTTCCATAAGTGTCAAATATTTCTATTCTCAAGGACAACACAAAACATTGCAATTGTGGCGAGACAGTGTTAAGCCATGTATATTATGTGTAAAGCTTAAAGTTGACACGAGGCATTGTTGAGCGCAGAGACGCGCGGGGCAAAAAGTAATTGTTGAGTTAGTCTGCAGCGGGCCGCCGAAGTGATAGGTCGCGAATTTGGCCGCTGCCGTAGTCTGTATTAAGTTGACTCCACGCCCCGTATTATGGTAGAACAGACGTAAAAGCAACAAAATGATATCTGCAAATCACTAAATGAAAGTTCTTCGTGACGATTGAGAAGCGGAGAGGATGGCGGAGTTGTGACGCAGTGGATAGACTAAGTGAAAGAAAGCGTCGCCAGAACCTGCAATTTGAAGAGATGAAGTGCCGCATAGCCTTTATACGCGGTCAAAATGAATAAGTAGATTTATTGGTGGTGGTTGGCGTGTACATATGAGATTGTTAAAAAGATCTGAAGTGAATTTAAAGGCGACCTTATGATTTAATAGAAATCGAACCTGCAATCTAGAAACAACTAAACCAAGTATTACCCACCAACCATGCTTGCTATCGCCCGCCAGCACATGTGATGTGGAGGACAAGCCAACTAAATCGCCACACAATATATATCGTGGAATACATGTAAAATATCAAAATGAAAACAAATGCCCTATTATTGCTGTTATTCCATCAAAGTGAAAATAATAATTACAACGAGCAATTTTGCGAGGCATTGACTTTGTGTGGTCTGTATGTTGATCTACTACAGGCAGGCTGTGCACTGAAGTCGAGGTGTTAGGAGGGCTCCTGACAGCCACTCCACCAGCATTACGCCCCTCGCATCTGGTTACCTCCTCGGGCAAACCAGGCCACCGGAGACGTGACCCGCATCGCGAGAGCTCATTCATAATGAAAACATACGGGGCGAGTGAGTCTTCCTCCCGTGCGAAAGGAATGTCTCCTTCGTTGGCGTTTGCTTTTGAGGTAAGTTCAAAACAGAAACCTCGCACTCAAACAAATTTCATTTATCGTTTTATGTTTCCTCAGACGCGATGCTGATACCTATTCAGATCTTTTAATGCAATTAAAAAAGAATGTTTTCACATTTTTACGAATGTTATTCTCGTTCTTGCGTATTTGTGGTACTGTTTTACACCTCATCGACATCGAGATAATTAGATGCGGGACAGAAAGAACCGTCCTGGACAGATTTTGAGAAACTATGTAAAACCGAAACCTAGATGTCCGGAAGTTGGATTTAAATCTACATCCTTCAGAATGCCAGAGCCGAGCGTATTCGGTTTTTGTGTCAATAACTAAATTCGTGTACTCTTGAGTATCAAATTCGGTATGTTAAATGATGATTAATTTTCAGTGAGTCGGTAAGATTACATCATACAGAAAATAAGACATCTGAGAGATTTTAATACAACTTTAAGTTATTTCTGCAAGCCACGAAAGTTGTAATTTCAGTCAGAGCTACATCAAGTGAGCGCAAACGGAATAAAGTTTTCGGGTCTTCATCATATGACCATTTATTTTTCCTCTCTGTTTATGACTCTTCTCAAATTATGTCTTTTTCATATTCATTAGCAACTAATGTCTAAGAAAGCTTTGTGATACGATTCGAAAGTGTATAATTTATTAAGTTTCTATTAAAGTCATTTACGAGTATTAAGATATATCTATAGAATAATCTCAGGACATATTACTTTCCAAAAAGTCACAGTATCATAATCTACGATCAGTTATTAGGAGATGAATACAGCACCTAAAACCCACTCGAACAATGAAGGATTCGACAAACAAAGACTAAACGTATATACATCTTCCTCATCTCACTGCGATCAGTGTTGTACGGATGTGTAGTATCTAGAAATTCTTATAGAGGGTTTATGCAACAATTAGAAACGCACGCACGTTAGGTCTCCCCTATCGATTGTTGCAGGTAGCGACTTTTTAGAGCATAAATAAGCTCTGATTATTACACATAGCTTTAATCGTTGTAATATTAAACAGTATTTTCGAAAGGCAATCCAAGACCTATGAGTCTCGTTATATCTTAAATTAGCTTATAATAAACGACTTAAACAAGACTAAGCAATGTCACCCTGAGCTAAAGAGAATTTATGCAAAGGTCGCTATCTTGGCATTAGAAACTGCAGATTCGTGACCTACAAATTGCAATAGGAGTGCTGCCGGCCCCTGGCGCCGGGCAGCCCGCCACACCCAGCTGTATCCCGGCCGCTATCGACCGCTCAAACACACTCTAGCCTGGCTGCGTGCTAGTCTGACGTCGCTTTCAGGCTTCACCGGCAAAATGCCACTTCGGGGACCTGTCGGGACCTCTCACGAGTTCGAGAAACATTTTTCTCACTTTCCATATGGCAATAGGCTACTATTGTAACGGATCGTGAAGTAGAGAAATCGTTCACCGCTACTGCTCTGCATTTCTCTATTGCATGCGAATAGTCGGTGTAACTTCAGACGGAAAAAGAAATAAGACGTCCCGGGATAGTCGAAATGTTGGTGTGTAATAGATGGGTCCTTTACAAAGAGCTCACTATTTATTTCTGAAGTTACCTACTACTGCACCGATTCAAGGTAACTAACTCAGACCTTTGTGTAATAAAAAGATGATTCTTTCCAAATGACATACAAGGTTCGTAAATTGGCAAACCAAATCACTAGTTTAAGCTCTCATCCATTTGTCTGTTAGCAAGTCAACAACGAGCACTATCCAGTAATACTCGGGGTAGTGTGGATACTAGTCCGTTGTCGTCCTCCCCCAAGAACCGCTATACAGCAGAGTGATGCCTGTTATCTGAGAGCAACTTTGGCTCTTTTCTGGAATGACAGACACCTTACCACCGATTCAGGGAATGTTGCGCCAAGTTGGGACAGGCCACGGTGTGGAGTTTTTACGAAAGTGAGAAGTTACATCTTGGTTTAACAGTGACATATGGAAGTTTTGCTAATAGAGCAGTAAAGATATGATTTAGAGCGAAAAAAAAAAAAACAGAAGAAATCTGCGCATTTCCCCAGAATTTAAGCGAACAGAACTGAACTCTTGTTTCGTTGCTTATAAAAATTCCACGCATTCAGTATTTTCAATAAAAAAAAATAATATATATATGTTTAAACAACACAAACACGTCATCTTCATCTTCATCTGTTGTTATCTAGCTTTACAGTTTCTACTGATATCAGCTTCAAATAAAACGACATACAATTTAGTTACTCTGTATAGAGTGATGTGTATTTGTATTATTTTAGGTCGTAAATGATTTTCCTCGCACATATTATGAACTATCAGAACCAATCATCGTATGTCATTATTGCCGGACAATTCCGAAAGATTTTTTTGCGCGCCAGCTGAGAGGGTTTTCGATTCGACGCGCAATGCGCCCCTTGCCGTGGCTAACCAATATAACACGGCAATCCTACAGAGTATAAGGGACCTTCAGCTTAACCTTGAATCCGAACCATGGAAGTGTTCTGGTGCACTTTACATTACACAGCAAGCTGTGCCGCATGAGAATGTAGGGTTAAAGGCCTTTTAAATTTCAAACCAAGACCAGGATTCAAACCAGGGACAATTCTATCTTCAATCAGACGTATACAATGAGCCAGCAGACCTCTCATTATGAACTATAACTATCCCAGATTGCATTATAACCTGTTTAAATTTATTAAACGTTTATTATTTTACACCTTCCTAAGTGAATTGTGTTTAACTATTTTCAAAAATTTCATGTAATCTTTTAGAAATATAAAAGGAGACAATTGACTTACGGGAAAACGGTTTTTTTTAAGTCGAAGAGCAAAGTCGTTGATTATTTCCTGTTATAAATGTATCAATGCTACTGTAAATGTCTTCCAAACGAGTGAATCATATTTAACCTGTATCTAAGTACAAATACACAAGAAACAAAAAATAAATGAATTATTATGTTTTCTCTTTATTAATAAGATGTAATTAAAACACATAGAAAAAAAGTGAAAATACCATATTTTTGCGTTACGTAAAATGATAAGTGTAACCGATTTGTCGTTTGTAGTTAAACTACAATCTAAGAAAAACTTGTTAATTCCTTCTAATCATCATTCTGAATAATTAAATTTCGAAATATAACACAGCGTGGATGAGAATATAACGATTAACATTTTTGGTACTTGTACGTTAAAACGTATTTTTAAAAATTAATTAATACTCCAACACATTATAGAGCAGAGTAAAACATGAATACCCTAATTGTAAAGTAAGAAACATTTTCAAAGTTATTCTCAGTTTTCTTTTACCTAAAAGCACAATAGTAGTTTTAGCCAAGATGTAATCATTTCTTTAAAATCTGAGTATAGTATGGCGTCTGCAGCAGAAAGTCTCCCTCTGACATTCTCTTTTCATTTATTACCTTCGGCCTTCTTAATTAGAAGCACGTTTCAACTATCTCATTTATGTAGACCGCAGACATACCCCTCAACCGCTATTCCTTTCCTGTATATCACACCCCATAAAGGCAAAAATGGCTCACCATGACAATCGCGCATAAACTAGTCTATGATGAGGAAACATTTATGACATGAATGATTTATGGTCAGCAATGCGAACCACACAGTATTCGCCTTATCTATTGTAGCTCTTCAGTTGGGTACATGAATCTTTCAGTACTGTTGAGTTGGATTTCTGCCCCAAAAATACATGAGGAACTACAAATAATCCAGCAAGAATGAAACTACTCACTTGGATCGATTAAAGATAACCATTCCTGATAACTACTGTTTGCGATTGTCACTGCGTCTCGAATATCTCGATGTTCTTGAGGCAGTCCGTTGTTTGCATAGCAGGGATTGCGCACCGTGCCAGAGGTTGACTTGTACGGCGGAGGCTGTTGTCTTGGGAGTGTTGGAAGGCGGTCTAGGTGACACAGTGGCCCGGCTGGCGTCGGGACGCCCCCGGGGAAATCACGGCGCCGGCGTCCCTCGGTGGCCATACTGCCGGCCGATGTGGGTCACCGACCACGGCAGGAGCCACCTCAGTACTACCGAGGGCGTAATCCACACCCAGTGACCGCAGTACCGTTTACAAGCAATTTTGCCGTCGGGAAAAGATCCGGTGAATTGGTTCAATAACAACAATACCCAAAAATACGTTCAGTGGCAGCTAAGTGCAAACAATCAACGGAATATTTACTCTCGCGCCAAGAAATCTTGCATTCGTAATACTTCAAACACAATAGGTGAAATAAAATGAGCAATAGAAAAATGTATTAAGGAAAGTTTCAATAAAGTTCACTGAAATGTACTGTCAGAGTTCTTTTTTTCATTTTTTCTTAAAGATAAAAAGGCAGAAGAAGAATTCTCATTGGCAAAATAGAGAGATAAGAGCCTTTACTTATTCCAAATAATTTTGATAGAAATGAAAACAATAGAAAACTAATCTCTGAAAAATGCAATTGAAATTCTTTTTTCGTAAGAAATCCTACCGTTACGGTGCCAAATAGAAATGATATGAGCAAATCATACATTAATCAAGGAATACAGAAATAGTTGCAATAGTTTAAATTAAATTATAAAAGAAGTTAAATACAGTCAAAATGTTTAATCATAGAAAACTGATGAGAATCTGAAAATTTAACGTATAATGTCTGTTTGCAAACAAGAAACTGTAACAGTAAGAAAAACGTACAGCTTGGTCTGTTTCACAATTTTTTACAACCTACGTGTCCTTGGATAATCTTGTGGATTATTTTAAAACAGTTTTAGAAAACAAGTTTGAGGAAAAAAAAAAAGATTGGCAAATACAAGCATTTATCTATTTAAAGTCGATATTAATAATTTTGTATCTACCCGTTGTGAGGAATGAATGCTTGAAAGTAGTAAAAAAATTGATTACAATAATAAATAATGAAATAAATAAAATAATGCACAATTATGTTAATGATATCCTAGACTTAAGAACGCGCACTGTGCTATCTTTTATTTCATTTTATTTCTGACCACCTAGAATCTACTTGCTTTAGTAAATCTGCATAAATTTAGCTTTAGTTATTTCGTAGTAAAGTAACAACACTAGGATGCACTCAGTAATGCAGGATTCCTTCCTGCTAAACGACTGAATTCTTTCGGGTTCGCCATTTCTCTTGGTCTCTGCCAGGTATACCACTTGTGACACAATGTGTACACACCCGTTAGATCTGGAAAGGATAACAAACTTTCCACTTGGTTCAGAGTGTCAGGGTCAAGACAGGAATATGCTGCTATTTTAGGCTCTCTTTGGAATAATCTATGTTTCAAATGTTAAAATACTGCAGTAAGTTATCATCGTCGGCAATGTTGACAATCTTCCAAAGAGTACCTAAAGAAATACTTCCAGCTTGAAACATACTATCCATACGTCTGTGGGGGCAATAGTGTCGAACTTCAAACGAAAAAAGCGAGTGACATACATCAACTTTTTTTTCCAGCAGAACGTCGGAAAATGCATGGAGACATAATCAATGTAACCACCATAAATTTCGTTATTATTCATCGAAAATATACTAAAATTTATGGTTTATAATTTACTGGGCAGCATACAATACTTGCAAAAAATCAAAATATTTGACACATGTTCTTTATGGTTGGTGTTAAATCCTTTTGAACCTTTTCGGTAAAACAATTATTGTTTTGAGGTCAACCTACACAGATTTTTAAATTTTCCCTAACACTTAAATTGTAACTAAGCCTCTAAAAGAAATTTCTAGTTAATTTGAGTTTTAATTTCTAAAATGTGGAGGTTACATTAAAGTTCTTGAGGTATTTTCATGAAATGGAGAGAAAGCAAGATGTATCAGATTGTAGAAATACTTAATTATTTCCAAATTAATCAATCCTGATTACGGTATAAGCCATGTAGAAATATTTGTTTTATATTCTGAATTAAAATGGTAGTAATAAATACGCTGTCATTTAAAAAACATTACTTCATCACAGTGTTTCGCGTATAATATTACCACCTGGCAATCGGAACTTCTAATATTTTTCTGGTTCTTACAGACAGGGTCATCTCTGTCCGATGGTTACTGGAATGAAAATATTTTTTATTTTATCCACACACTTTAATAAATCACAAGACACAGAACTGTCCAACTACCAAACTGATATAGTTAACATTACAACACTAGCAACTATCGTTTTCCGAAGATGCAAGTCCTTTGGTCAAAATATGAGACAAGTTTACATTAACTAGCCACATTAATTTTAATTCAGTACTTAAAAGAATTAGTTTTCTTTCATAACCTTATAAATAATGGCGATGATAGTCAACCATAAATGATAATACACACACTTCTTTTCCAATCACAGTTTTTTTTTCGCTGACACGGCTCTGTGAGTTATTTTAGCTTGTAGTAATATAATTATAAATCCACATACTTTAAACATAAACAAAACTTTATCGCCACACAATTCCGTCCAGATAAGTTCTCACTACTTCAGTGAACATCACGGAACTTAATTAGAATACATTAACAAACATTCTATTTTTACAATTAATCCAGCGATATTATCCTTGAATATTCCATAGCAATATAATATAATAATTAACCAAAATAATTAAAAAATTATGTGGGCCTTTCATTAGTAATATGACAAGATTTAAAATGTATTTTCTCAAATTAACAACCTGATTTAATTGACTATATATTTTTAGTTCTTTACTTAATGGTATTTAAAGACCTGTCTGAAATAAATAATAAAATTAATATCAGAGGAGTGAATTCAGTGGCGCCATACGTTTAGGGAACAGTGTACGATTTTGTAATGGAGTTTCAAGTAAATTTGATTCAGTAAATCGAGCTTCATCCATTAGCGGCTACTGCCTTTTGTGGGGATATTTGTTCAAATCCCCATCCAGCCATCCAGTTTTCGATTTTGCATACTTTCCCGAAAACACGCCAGGTGATTGTCGCGATGGATTCTTCATGGACAAATTCGCTCCATTTCATTTCCATTAATCCTCCATCACCTTGACGTCGACGAAATTTAAAACACTAAAAAAACAGTTACCTATTCGCAAGATGAAAGTATTACCATCAATCGTCTAGATGATTGGGGGAAACTGCCTACGACAGTAATCATTACAACGAACAGGATTTGAACTGAAGATGTTCGTAATTTTTCTGGGTTACAGAGTAATTAATAACAATTTTTGAGATTTAGGTCGGTCTGAAATATACTTCGATACCCCGAGTAAACGGGATAGTTATATTACAAAATTAAAAGCTTTTACTACTAAGTGCGCGTTAAAAATGAGAAGAGAAAATAGTTATCAGTGAACCTGTCCCATCTGAAACGCTGAGTGACGAATAGTTTTGGGATTACTTTGCCCGCAGTTTCGCATTATATTTACAAAAAAAAACGCATCTCTGAAATCGACAGAGACTTGTGTGGTACCCTGTTTGCTCGGCCAATCGTATTCGCTTTGCTCGGCTGCAGACTCGCCGGCGGCAGATGATTAGCCAATGGTCGGGAAAAGCGAGACCAATTCGCAAGTAGAGCGCCCTCCCTTTGAAGAGAGTCAGCTGTTTTGAAATCGGAGGAGAAGCGAACACAGCAGTGAAACACCGGCCAGCGAACGGTTGGCGATCAGTATCAAGCCAACAGTTACCAAAGTAGGTACAGCTTGCTGCGATGAACCGCTGCCTGTTTTATACAACTATTTTTTCACATAAATAAAATTAAGACTTAAAATAATGATTCTTCAAGTGAGAAGAAATCCTGCAGCAACAATAAACTCGTTACAGAGTTTTTGTTCTGAAAATTATATGGTTATTACAAATTGTTGAATAAAAAAGTTTTGTAGAATATGTTTTCATTTGTACAAAAAACATAACCTTTGTTGGAGACGAATTAAACTGTGATTATTGCATTATTATCTCGTTTTCAAGGTATTAACTATATTTGTACAAGAAGTATCTGAGAGAGAAATCTATATTTCTGAACGTCGTTATGGAAAAGCTCTAAAAACCGGATCTGAATGATGTTTCAAATAATCTCGGATGGCACAGTTGTATACGATTGAAGCCGTATTGCGCATATCATAGTCCCGATAAACGTTTGCCGATCTTGTTTTTCGCATGGTCATTCCCCTTTCAAGCATTGAATGCTGCAGACAATGCCACGGAGAGACAAAGGAAAATACTATGCGAGTTGTACAGAACCCGCGATGCTTCAGCGTAATTTGTCAAGAGTTCTTGGTAACGTGGATGATATCATATTCCGACCAGGTTCACAACAGTAGTATTGATTCTGGCGGTATACGGCCAGCCACTCAGTCTAACTAACATTCAGATCTTATCAAGTGAAGTAATGGGCGATATCCTAGGAGGCAGAAAGCAAGTAATGTCAGAGACATTTTTGAGCATAGAGACGTTAGCGAGTGACCTTGAGAAATTTGTTTCTTAGATACATGAGGGAATGTGATACTATTTTTACAGAAGCAAGACTACTTTTACTATGAGAATTCATGTCAAGTTGTAATTCAAAGAATTTTACAAGGTTGTTATTTATCTTGTTTCGTGTTAACACATATGATAAGATAACTCTGAAGGTATCCAGCTGTTCACATTTCACCGTCATGGTCGGATAAATTAGAATCCACTCACTTATATTAGTGCGCATGTTGGTATTATTGCATGATTGAGAAAGCTGTCATTGTTACTAAACGATTTCATTTCTCTCAGATGAAGAGCGCACGGCACAAAAGTGGAAGAAGAGATCGGGAACGAGCAGAAGATCTTCTCAAATGATAGAGCTTCTTGCTGTCTTGGAACACCTTGTCAGCGTGAAGTCTTGCAGAGGCTTCTCACTTTCTTTTCAAATAAGTATGAATAGTAGCAAATCATATTGTGGACCAGAAAGACCGGCCTTAGAATGTACTTACAATAGTAGCAATGAATCTAATTCAAACGAAAATTAATACGTCACTCATGGATAATAACAAATATGTGATAAAATCTAAGGATGCTAGAAACTAAAATTTGGCAAAAATTGTACTGCAGCAATAATTAAGAAGCTGGTTATACAATGACAAAAACAAAGATGACTACTAGAAGAACAGAAATCTGTTCAATTTATGAACAAAACACAGAAAAATGAAGTTTTAAACATATCAGATGAAACGGAACACAAATAACGACTGAATGTTAGAAAAAAATTTATATCTTGCATGAAAGATTTTCGTTTTTCGTCTTAAGAACACAAGAAACAAGGGGTATTAAAGTGAGAATTAATTTTTCCCGGCGTATAGCCGACAAGAATTCTTCACGGGTATTTTTCCGGATAATTTCTTCTTTCCACAACGTTTCGGCACCAGCCTCCGCTGCCTCCATCAGGTGAGCTGTCATATCGAAGCTACCACTGTGACGACACAACACCGACAGTGAATGCCTCGAAATCCTGGCTCAGTGGAGGTTGCTACCGAAACGTTGTGGAAAGAATAAATAATCGGCAGAGTACCCGAGAAGATTTCTTGAAGTGGTACTAAATTTCGTGGGTTTTTATCAGAGCTGTATTTTACTATTTTAACTATATACTCCAATGCTTTGTAACACTTCTGAATTAATATTTTTCAGCCAAATACAGATAATATTTAAAAATTTATTACGGAGTTGCAGAGAGGTTCAATTATCCGCGCTACTGAGTTACGATACTGAACTCTGCGTGAAGCAACAAATCTTTCATTTAACGCATAAAAGCGTTTATACATTTTCTTGTATATACAACTTAAGCACAACTTCTTCTTAGAGATAATCTATGAGGATAGATTGTATAGCCATTTCTTCTTTTCACCTCGTAACCAGAAAGCAAGTCTCAAAGAGGTGAAAAATCAGTTTTCTTTATTCAGCCAATAAGACAAGTAGCGCTTCACAAAATCATGTTCCCCTCAAGGACTTGGTTTAATGGAGTTCCATGAACAGCAGGCCGATATTGAAGCAAGAAGAAAAAATCCTCGACGATATGAGGAGTCACGTGATACTGTCGTAAATCCGGAGCAGTATCTGCAGTTTTGTTATTTCGTGTTAGCAGACTAACAGTTTTTGTTGAAGCACACTACAGACTATTTTCGCTGACCTATATTTTCCACAGCATATTCATACACAGTAAGCACAAATACTGGAACAACTTCAAAGACTACGTAGACAGCAAATACTGGAATATTAACTGTAGCACAAAGATTATATTTCAGTTACTCAGCATTTATCGTTGTGATGTCGCCCATTTTAGGTATGAAATCAGTCCCACCTTCAAACAAAAACAGAAGGAGAAAAGAAATATACGTGGTGAAACATCTGCAGAAAAATATTAATTCTCATCTCCATTTTGAATTTTTTAAATCCATTTCTACAATTTCGTGTGACCCTCCTCCATACGAAGTTTCTAAGGTTATTACGAACAATCCTCCCCCTATTTTTTGATAAACAGAATTTCGTAATTTAGTTAAATTTCAATATCGTTAGTACAAATTTTCAAACGCATCAGTTTTTATTATTTCTATCTCACCACAACTGTAAGCATTACGACCGCAAAATTTCATGATTTTATTATAAAGTTGCATAAAGTTGTTTCTGACTGCTAGGTTAAAATTAAAACTCGTCAGATCTGTAATAGAAAAGGCAATCTGCAAATAGCATTTTACTGAATCCCTTCGGTGTAAAAGAAGAACCTTATCAAACCGTTTGCAAGGTGCCGTTGAAGTATTCAAATCGATTAGGTAGGACAGAAAAATTATACAAAAATGATTTGATCAAAATCGTGAATTACTGGTAACTATTAGGATTGAGCAATCTGGTATCGTTGTAAACAATACGCATTTCTTGTTTGTGACACTTTTGAAACGTTGATTATCAGAAAATTCTGTTTATCGACTTATAGGGAGTATATAGTAAATGCGATTACAACACTAAACCAAAGGGATATCCAAGCTAGAAGTAACATCATGGCAAAGCGTAAAGATGAAATACCTATTACATGCGAGCCCTCTTCAGCTCACGGTAAGATAAACATGGACTGGTCGAATTGGTCAGACTTTCCACTTTGTCCGTCCTGACTATTAATCAAACTCAACTCCTGCCATATTCCGTATATCCCTTCCAAACTATTATCCTTTCGGATAGGTGCAATGCACCCTCCTCCACACACTTTTAGTGAATCGCGGAGTAATAGTAACAGAATATCTAATTTACACAAAAAATGAATACAAATTCCTCTGAAACTATGGCTTACGTTAATGAGACTTTTTGTTTATGCCTCACTATCTTTTTTAATACACGATGTGCGACGGAAGATAATATGCACCCATGATGAAGCTTAATAACAATCTCTAGCAGCGCGAGAGAAAATTATTTATTTAAATGCTTCATAATGGCATATTATTTATATTGATTGGCTAGTTTGCTCCAAATTTTTGCCTTTTGTTAGACAGAACTACTCAGCATTTAAATTCGTCACATCCTACAAGAAGTGGCGTTACTTCGAACAGTTTTAATATGTTGTATCATTCTTAAATGATAATTATACCAATGATAACATGATATATTACTGTGCAACAAATATGTTCAAAAAATAATATTAAACGCTATTTATTTTCATTCATGCTCAATTTCCTCAAAATCAATCTCTTTAAACGTAATCTGGCATTTGGAAATCTTATTAATTTTTGATTCCATGTGGAATTTTTCCGTGACTTCGAATCATTTTACTTAACTGGGAGTATTTCTCTATACTCATTAATTGCAAATTTTACACCTCAGATTCAGTTACCAGTTTTTGAATCAACTCTATTTAATTTTCGAACCTATGAGTTCTCAACTATTCAGAGACATCACGCGGTATGATCACCGAAATTATTTACAAAAGTCAAGGAAAGAAATGGCCCGATATCGCCTCCCTAAATCCACAATTCACTTCTGCCATGACTGAGAATAATCCGGTATAAAGTGTACCTGCAACCTAATTCGGGACGCAGCAATGTGTTGCTGGTACAGTGGACTTGGTTAGGAAACAGATCATTCCCACTGATCTGCCTAGTTCCAATTTTTTAGATTTTCTGCCGTTGATTGCAATAAGAAACCTTAATGTTAAATGAAAGTTTCGAAAAAATTATTAGGTTGTTGGAAGAGATATACGCTAACAACCATTCTACCTCAAAAACCACTTTTTCCACTTTTTATTTTTTGAGCTGTAGCAGTGTGTGGGTACATCCTGTAGCTGTATGGACCAAGTGGCACGTGCAGGGCAAAGTGTTTCCTGTGCGCCCCTGTCCGTGACTTATTCACACTGCCCGCATACCCAACTACTTCTGGCCGTCGGCTTTCATGAACAATTTAGCGACCACATTACAGCCGAGAGAGTAAGGTGCAGCCTCGCCATGCATGTACTGTTACAAGAGCTCTGTCAACAAGGGGGCGTGACACTAGCAATCTCGCAGATATCTTTGTTCTCTTATTGTGTGGCCGTCACTGAAGCGCAGTTTTTGCACCCAGCAGTTATCTCTAGATGAAGTTGTTTGAGTCATTTTAGCAGTGAACGGACAAGAACGTGGGAGGTTCCGAATAATTTATATCTGGCAAAATTCTGCTAACCATTAGAACACCCCTTCTGGTGAGCTATTTTACTTTATGATCTGACCAGAGACATAGCAGTTTATGTTGGCATAAACTAAAAAGCAGTTGAATTAAAGACAGCTTGTGGTTTTATAGAAATGTGGTTTTGGGGAAGGAAATGACATAATCCTAGCTCCAATAATATAGTCGAATACAGTTGGGATAAAAGAAAGATGTAGCTGCATTTGATAGAAGGAAAATAGTTGGACCCCGAACATGGATTTTTTTTTATTTTTTTAACTGCTTAACGTCTCTTAACAGCGAGGTCTTTAGAGACGGGAAGGATGGGGGGCAAGGAAGTGAAAGAAATTCGGCCGTGGCCTTTTGAAGGAAGCATCCCGGCATTTGCCTGGAGTGATTTGGGAAACCATGGAAAGCCCAAATCTGGATGCCCGTACGGGGATTCGAACCGCCGTCCTCCCGAATGCGAGGGTAGAATGTTAACCGTTACACCACTACTCTTGGTCCAAACTTGGAAGTCTTGCAGGCACAGGAATTACTACGAATCACTGTGTCTAGGATGTACCATGAGCACATCGATTCCGACAAAATCATACCCGCAGTGCCGACGGCTACGCAAACAGCGTGCGAATGAGTGCGGTAATCTTCGACTACACCGAATTGTAACAGCGAGTAAACGATGACTCAGCAATTCAACCTTGGTGCACAACAATTTATAAGCAGCTAAAGCATCCATAACCATCTCCTCTCAATGTGGTATAGAATCTGTTGTTCCACAAAGTTACCTCAGTTGACCCCACAACATCATAATATTCATCATCATTCTCCAGCTCGATTTTTAACGGTGCTGGTCATGATCACTCTCTACTTCTGGGTCACGTTTTAAGACTGAAAACAATTTGCTGATCACTCCACTACTGGCTTACTAGGCCTAACGTATCAGAGGATTTTTCATCAGTTTTTACTCCTTTAGCCTTTGATAGTCCCCTAACAAATCTGCAAGGCAGCGGTTGTACTCATATTTTAGCCCTGAGTACTGGGTTGCCTCTTCTGCCATCTCCCCAGTACCGAAGTACACCTACTCCGCGTTCCATACCAATGAGGTCTTCAATTAATCGGATAAATTTATGTGCCTTTTTATACACAAATGATACATCTGGCATCCAGGAGAAGGTCTCTTCCTTCCGTAGCCGTTGGTCCCCCTTTGGTTGTCAGGTTTGGTACTGGTCGCTGGCATATATGGTAGCAGGATGAGCCTGGCCTGACATCAAAAGGTGCTAGAACATCGCAACTTGACGCTATATATGTGGAGAAATGTTGTCTGAACTTATGAGTCGAGATTCACCTTTGTTCATTCCGACGATAGGTACGAATACGGTGCAAACACCACGAAGCGATGGATCATTCTTGCCAGCAGTGCGTTCTTCTAGACGGTGAAGCTGACATTCTCCTCTGTAAACTGTTTACGTTGATTGAAATCAGATGCACCGCACGTTTAACATCATTCCTCACCAGTCAACGATACTGGGAGATGTTGGTCGAACATGTGCTCTTGTTTATTCATTTGCAATATCTCAATGGAGATCTCTCAATCTACTCCAGAACTGATTTGGAATGGTTGACTAAACACTCCACACCCGTGAACCTCTTCCCCGAACTGCGTGGCCATCTGACCTCAATCTCACATAGCAGATCTGCGATACCATCAAAACAGATATTCCATTATTTGACTCCTTTTATCAAAACTTCTTGAACGACGAGAGATTGTTCTGAATTCGTGTAATCTTATGATTTCTCAAGGCATACGGTGTCTTGTCAGGACCATGCTTTCATCGAGCCGAAAGTTGGTGCGACGCAATAACAGACAGTATCTATCATTTGAGCAGTCTGCTGGCTACATCGGCAAACTACAGGACAATACTCAAAAGAACCGGCTCATGATCTTGTGCTAAGACTCCGAAGCCACAATAAGAAGAGTTACATAAGACTAATGACGATTAATTAACAGAATATAGTCAAGGTTTCTGTATTCAACAGTCAACAAAGTTTCAATTACTTTGAAAAAATAAAGAAGATTAAAAAAATGTTGGTTACGTGGCATAACTGGGTAACGAAAGGTTTCTCGGTTCGAACACTGATCTTGGCCACAATTTTTCGGACCTGGTAACTGTCCTTCACTTCTGACATTGTCAATGCGAAGTTTGTCATGATGTTACTTCGTTCACATTCCACATTAAACTATCAACTCCCTTTATCCGGAAGTATAAGGTTAGGCGATTATGATAGAGGCGGATTCAGCAGCAGGAAAAATTCTATCGCTAGACAAAACGAAATTATTGCTAGTTCTAATTCAATTACTCTCCACCATACGTCTGTTGCGAACTTTCTGAGCCTTATGTATCTGTGATGAATTGTGGTTTTTGAGGTGGTGTTTTGGTACTTTTCGAATATTCGTCTTGCTAACTATCGTACCTGAACCCATATAATAATTGTAAAGAGCATGGGTACTGAGGCATTATTTTAGAACTATAGCCATATTAAATTGTATGTAATAGCTTTAACCTATCTTAGTTACTTAGTAGCCTTTACAAATACTTTTTTTTATAGTTCTTGTTGGTGATTATCTGTTAGAAAGAAATCCAAAGCCACTAACCATCGTTTGTGAGAAATAACACGACAGAAGCAATTAGATAATCTTAGTTTTGTGGAAAGTCAGGCAGTAGCTGCCAGGGCCAGGGTTAGGGGGGTGGGGGGGGGGGTTTAAGAGGGTCAAAAATGCCTGGAGCCCGTATCGCAAAAGGGGTCCGCCAGCCTCGGTGCCTAAATAAATAGAAATCAAACACAAATTTTAAAATCTGCACCAATGAGTTTGATCATTTTTGTATCAAAATTTTCTGAAATTATTAACAACAAAAAAACAAAGTATAAAGTAAAAAATGTTGTCGGGGATGGAGGAGGGAGGAGAGGGGGCCTAAATCGCTTACCCGGGGCACAAGAATCCTAGCGCCGCGCCGGCTCTGGTAGTTACTAAAAGAGATACAAAGTATTTCTCAGTTGAATATTCGAAAATATTTACCAGTCGAAAGCACAGTTTTAATTTCATGTGTATTTGAATATTTCTAAAAGGATTGGGTACATTGATACGGCATGCAAAACCTACAAGAAATTGGAAATTCATTTATTCTGAATACAAAACGAGAAAATACACCCGTAGTTCTTTGACAGTAATCCTTCTTCTCCAGAACTTCTTGCTTCGGTTGAGACAGAAATAATTCAACTAATCACTTACCAAAAAAGACAGATTCTATCTTTGCCATTTAGACATTTCCATTTCAGACCGTGGCTGGCGTTCCTACAACCAACAACTCTTAAAAAACAAGCGATAATATTCTTTTATGGTAACATTATCCTCAATGACGATCGATAATGAGAAAAAAATGTCAGCTGCAAAATGGGTCAGCTTTCGGTTATCTTACAGCAGGCTGAAACCTCTGTCAGTGCGTGTTCTTAATACTAGCAGCCAATAGCACTGATTTTGTTATTGATCAAGGATTTTTTTGTACCCATCGAACATTTGTTGTTCCATCAACTGAGGCAACAGTTATAAATAAATATTTTCTTGGCATTAGGAGCTTAACAAATGCATATAAAAATAATGTTATGGAGGATCATGGGAAATGAGGTGATTGGATTTTTAATTTTTTTCCCTGGGTGATTTTCAAACTGACATTTTTCAGCATTTTCTGCTTCTCAAAGTAACACGTTTCATACAGTTACTTTTGTTGTACTTTCAAGAGTTTATGCTGCTCCTGAGGGACCACCGCTATGTTTTATGCTGAGATGGCACTCCAGGGTAGGCGGAAACCTAATGTGGGCGCGCCATGATGGATGGAGAGGAACTTGTCGGCTCCCCGTGGCCACAGCAAACGAAGAGGAATGTTGCACTGCTTGAAACAAGTCTGGCCAACTTTCTTCTAGTGCACTTCCGTTTTAGAGCACACCATGAGGACTTTTGTAGAAGCGGCAGAACTAAATGTGTTCATCTTGCAGCATTGATACACATACATACATATAATTTCATCTATATAATTCATCATCTATAGTGTTTAGTATCATTATGAAGATAAAATAAGGCGAATTGGTGATGACAGGAAGAAATTATGGCTACATAAAATTTATCATGCTTTAAAGTTCAGTACCCATGTTTTATTAGTAATGTGTTATTGTGTCAACAACTAAAACATTTTTTTACAAATAACGTTCATATCTTCAGAAATATATATGATAGAATACTTTTTATTCTGTATCATTATCCAGTCTTTATTTTTTCCGTCAAAGTGAGCGTAATAAATCAACAATATTAGCTTCAAGAGATCAACAAATGTCAAGAAGCTTTCTGTACTTCCGAGTGATATATTGCTAAGTGTCTGCCAGGAAATTTTATAAATACGCTAATATAGTTGATAATAATGAAGTAAAATATTCTCGGATACGAATTATGCAACGTTACATTTTCCTAGCGTATTTGAAATAATTTTTAAGGAGATTTTATACTAATCGGCTGACAAAACTGTCTGTGATTTGATAGCAATACAATCCTAACAGATGGAAACATATAGAAGGAATATATAAAAGTAAATACAATAATAATTATGTTTTTATGTGAGTAGTTTTAACAACATATGGATGCTTGTAACAACAATACTTGACAAATAATACAATTTTTTCACGATCTTTGGTGCTTATCGTTCCCTGATATTCGATCCAAGAGGAATATTAAAGGCACCTGTATATTTGCGTGAGAAGAGCCTGGGATATGGATTTTAGACAAAGAAACTTGTTACAATCTGACACCTCACCAATCACTTTTGTATTATTATTATAATTTTCTTTTTTCTTTAATTAATTATAAGTGTTTAAGAATAATTGTATTGACATTTGTAAGCTGATTTGTATATAAAAGGATTCCACAAGCAGTACAATGTAGATACAGTCTTTAAAGTTACTAGCAATAAGTTGTGTAAGAAACTTTGGTTGGTAAAAGCTGGGCAGAAGGCAGCGAGCCAACATCGTAGAGCGAGAGTTTTAATGTTTCATTATGATGTCTACAGCTGTTATATTAAGTGTTGTAAAAAAATTTTAACAAGTGATTTTGAAACAGATATAGTGTTAAATAAATTGAGTGAATCTTTCTTTGGAAGCACGATTTTCATTTCGATAAGTGCTATTAGTGTGGAAATGTTATTAATCTATGGGATCCGGAGGAAGCTAATATGGTGATTGTCGTCAGCCAGTTAACCACAGTAATTAGCAGAAACCTGATAATCTTCAGAAAACTAACATTCCTGTAGCTTATTAAAAGAAATTGCTAACGCAATGGCGAAAGAAATTTTATCTGAGGTACTGAAAATTTACATTGTGTTTTCCTACAAACGTTGATTGTTTGGCTCGTTAGGAATAGCCAAAGTATGCAACTTTTCTTTATCCGTTGGCGAATCGTTTCAACGTACGTAGTTGTTGATACACGGGAGATTGCCTATCGATACCTCCGAGTGCAATAAGAACAGGAGAGCAGACTAGGAGACTGGTCGATCACGGTCTATCCACCACTAGGCCAATTGCTTCGTTACTCCATCAGAGGATGCTGTGGCGCTTCAGTCAACATCCTAGTAACATGTTGTCTTCGACTTCAGATGTTCCCCACTAGAATACCCGATCCTAGCGACATTTTCACTAGTTCTTAATCCGACATTTTTCTTTGACAAGAACCAGTTTGTTGACTTAGTGATACACTTGGAATCGGTTTCGAAGTGACTAATGTCTGTCTCTACAGCGATTTCCACTAGTCTTCAAACTGCCAAATTGGCCTGACAGATTTTGCTTCTTTTTTTTAATAGTATGTGATATACGTGCTGAGAAGAATAGTTAATTTCTACTAAAAGTTAGAAAGGTAGTATTACCAAAAAATTCAAGGGGGAAAGTAAAATTATCAGTATTTCCCCAGACTTGCAGAACTTGTCAACGAATTGTGTAATGAAATTCAGGTGAAATTCTCTTGCGAAAATGATATTGCTTGATTCGAGAATACCTCAGTGAACTATTCAGAAATAATTATGCAGTATAGAATGCTCACAAAAAGGAAATGTGGAACGGAACGGTACTGATGTCTTCTAATTTAAACAGTTAATTACTTATTCGTGGTTTGAGGTAAAATATCTGACGTACCAACGTGACGTGGACACCTCTAGCTGTTCCGTCGAGAAGAGATCACATTTTACTGGCTAGACGCACACGTGAAGACGATATGCTACAGTAAAAGTAACAGAATCATACTGTCACGTCTCCTTATCTGACCGAGATCAACCCACAGATGTCCGTAATGTACCACAATCATAAACATCAACAACTAGTAGAATGAATATTTGAGGAACGATACATATGGTAGAAATTGGTACGATGCTAATTGACTCTTATTTGATACTGCCGTTTTCTACGCTTCCAAACTAGCGGCCAGTTCCTGAAACAACCCAGGCCCATTTTTTTTAGCACACATGTAATTAATTATTTCAATTGTTACGCATTTAAACTTTGTCCGAGTATCTGGTTATACCTTGAGAAACGATGTGCCTGCCTGATCGACAGAGGATCAAAAAGACCGTTAGAGACCGTAGACTTTTTTGTTTTGCTTATGACTTTAAGCCTCGTCGACGTCGAGGTCATTAGAGGCGGGAAAGGACTGGGACAAGAAACTGGAAGGAAGTCGGCCATGGCGTTTTGAAGGAAGCATCACCCTGTTCACATGGAATGATTTGTGGAAACTGTGGGAAACCCAAGTATGAATAACCGGACGCGGATTCGAACCGGTTTCCTCCCGAATGCGATGCCAGAACGTTACCGATCACCCACCTCGCTCGGTATTGTAGACAATAATGGCACTTATCATCCAAAAGGATTCGAAGGTATGTATGGATGAGGACTGGAAGCGAAAGTGACGGACTCAAGGAGTGACAAAATCCTAGAGAGGAGGAAACTTTTCTCAGAAACTGACAGGAATGAGAACAATGGGTTGAATCCTAAAGTCAATAACAGAGTTAGATTTTCTAGAAATAATTCTTAAGCATTTTTGTTCTCGGGGGAACAGTTGGGAGTGAAGGAAACAAGTCGTCATATCGTAACGGTGGAAGCGATGGAACCTGGCGGAGAGGAGGATTGCTTCTGTGCTGGCAATAAAAGCAATGAGCTGGGTACTCTGTGGACTGAGTGACCACTAACACACCAAGATCACACCTTTCGGTGAAGAGCAAATTCTCAGTGCCTGACAAAAAGTCTCTTTCACGGACGACGGATCTGTTCCGAGGCAGTAATGTGCAGAGCGAGCAGCCAAGAGCCCTCGCACGCTTCTACATTAGCTGCTGTAATAATTTGCGCTACACCCACGCATATCATTCTTCACAGCATTGGTTTCGTATACCATATTTTGTTAAAGATTACATGCCTCTATTCGTTCAATTGCTCAGAATTTCTAAGTTTCTACTTATATAGACAGATAAATCACAGGTGGCTGGCATAAACGTTTGATTGTCCAATAATTTATTTTCCACATGGCTTTATGCGATATTTTACTTGATTCACTAAAGCATAGCGATCATCCAAAAAAAGCTCACCACAATATTTGCAATGCATGAAATATTAATTCGAAACAAAACAGAAATCGACCAGTACAAGCGTTGTTAATCCAAATTCAGTCATATGTAACAGAAAAATAAGTTTACGGCGAAATATACAGTTGCGAGGTCCTCCTTTCCGCTATTTTGACTGCGACAAGAAAGATTGATAGCCCGCTTTATTGGCACTTTTTACGGTAGTTGCTATCACCTCGCCGTTTGTATTAATACAAAGTAACTTTTATTACAAAACCTTCAATCATCTCTCAATTTGCGCAACGGATATTCTAATGCTATGTAAATGACTTTCGCCACACTTTTACTATAATTCACAATTTATTACACTCAAAATTCACACAAGAGACAATGCTTTCACTGAAACAATATTCTGTACATATTTGAATTACGCTAGCCGAAATCAGTTTCTCCACATGTTCGCCTTATGCTAGCCAAAAACAGTCTCTCTCGCCATATTGGCTTCTTCCTTCCGCGACAACACAACCATACAGTCCTGCCAACTCTCGCAACATGAAATTACTAAACTAACTTATAATTACCCCGTTCTACACAAACTACTATGCTGGAAGACCTATACTATAAATAAAATTATAAATCCATTTACAATCAATTAATAATGTAATAATATAACTCAGTAATGACTGGTGAGTGGGGACCTCACACAGTGCATTGAAAATAAACCTACCGTTAGGTGAAAACATTTAGGGAGCAATTTGTGAGCGGTGGGGAATCTCATCTCCCGATTACTCGTGCGTCTTGTACGGGCACACTGCAGAGGAAGTCGATTTCCCCGGGGTGAGGGGAGTGCTGCCCCATCCCAGGTTCGTTACGGAGGTAGACCCGGTCTAACGTCGTTACTCAGCATTAATTGGGAGCTGGACGGAGCCCCACGTTACTCGTCTAATGGGGACGAATGGACCAGCCGGATCAGCTGCCAAGGTACACATACACACACAAATTTGCGTGCCTGCTGCGCCAACGTCATCTGCCGTCATCATTAATCAAACAGCATTAACTCCGGCAATTTACTCCAGGTAAGAGGAGAGCTGGGAATAACTTCGAGTACGAACGTCATATTGCTACAAAACTTTGAACTGAACAACTACAGTTCTTATATCATAATTTTGGAACTTACACGTTTGCTTGACATGGCTAAATAGATAAATATGTGTCATATCCGGTTGGGACCATTAGTTAGTTACTATTAAGAGCATCATTCCTCCATCTCAGTATGTAAAGCGGGTAGTTTCCGTTCGCCTTTCCAAATTCGAAAATGTTCGTAAGTATTAAGTTAGTATTCCAGAATGTTTTGCAGTTCGCATTTCACGTTTAATTGTACGTCCTATCATGGCAGAGGTTTTTTTTTTTTTTGTAACTGCTTTACGTCTCTTTTTAACATCGAGGTCTTTAGAGACGGGAAAGGATGGGGGGGCAAGGATGGGGGCAAGGAATGGGAAGGAATTCGGCCATGGCCTTTTGAAGGAAGCATCCCGGCATTTGCCTGGAGTGATTTGGGGAAACCATGGAAAACCCAAATCTGGATGCCCGGACGGGGATTCGAACCGCCGTCCTCCGGAATGCGAGGCGAGAACGCTAACCGTATGGCAGAGGCGAAATGGGTGATAACTTGTAACTCTGACGCCAGGTTCATAGCACAATACGAGTTTGCTTTTATATTGTATGTGTGTATTCAGCTTCGTGTGTTGGAAGAAGTGACAGAGTGACGTCGCATTCAGGCCTACTCTTCCGAAAGACACCTGTACCACGAAGATTATCACCTCCACCAACATTGTTGTATGCCTTAGTCCCACGACTTTCACACACAATGGTGTACCATTACTTCACTTAACATGCTGGCCATTTACCTATTGCTGAAAAATTCTTCTACCATTGGCAATCAAAGTAATTAACTTGTATCCCACGACAGATATCGTCATAGTACTTCAGTGACCACGGCTGCAAGAGGGATCAAATCACGAAACTTATGGCGGGTGCGATTGTTTTAACCTGTATTCAATATTCTAACATCTTTTTAGTTGTTCTTTTACTGTAATATTTAGGCGTAAATTGATTATCACCACAGGGGTGACCTAAATTATTTAGAAATAACACCGATACCGGTGGGTGAGTAGTAACTTTCTGGCAATGGTTCGACTCCCTGCGCGGACACCCAGATTTCGGTTTTCTTTGGTTTCCCGAAATAACTCCTGATTCATGCCGGGATGACCCAGTCAAAATGCCATTACCGAATTCCTTCCCGTTTCTCGGCTCCAGATCCAGAAGCGAGTTATAAGATTTAAGAGTGGGTTTAGCGGTACAACTTCCTGGAAGACTGTTTTAAGACAAGAATTTTAACATTGGTGGCTGAGTACATATACACCAATTACACTATGCATGAAACAAATAATAAAGTGGCACTACAATTAAAAATTATCTTCACATTTATTACAAGTGCTTGTTATTTGTTCAAAAACAGGAGCAGATATTTGGGTAGTCTATACGTCTTCAACAAGCTCTCAACATCTTAAAATATGTCCAGCACGAGACGAGATTAGATTAAGGAAAAAAAAAATTTTTGACAACTCCTTCTACTTCAGCGAAGTATTTCTGCCAAAGGTATCTGAAAAACAATTGACAGCATCTTGAGTAAACGTAGTTATTATAATTAATAACTCGAGGCGAACACCGGGGCGGTTCCTTTAAATCGTCGTTGCCGAACTCCTTCCCGTTCATCATCCCAATTCCTTCTCTTGGCTTCACCTGAGAGAAATGAAACCTAAAAAAAGAAACCCATGTTATCCCGGCTCCGTGCTTTTTACGTAACTTACAGCTTTCTATATTCAATTCTACCAATAAAATTCTAAGTCCACGCCAGCTAATAATGTTTGTAAAAGTAAAATGTTATAACAATAGCAAACGGAAACAACACTAATTAAAACCAACCGCGAGAAAAACCATCTTGTGAATGGACTCATCGAGCGTAAATTTGGTATTCCAGCCGCGGGAGGAATTATGTTGGGAGATGGAGACAGTTCAGAAGGAAAATGAATACGCTGGAGCGGAGATGGGAGTCACTGACCACTGGCCGCAGACCACGCGACATTCCATTCCACTTTGCAGCGCCTCCCCCCCCCTCCCTACGACTGCCGTAGCGGCGTGCGGAAATGGTGCCCGCCCTGTTCTGCTGTGTGCAGCCGGAGGGGAAAACCAGGCGGCACGACGGCCAGAGCTGGGAAATCGACCGGAAATATTCCATCGCTGGCTTCTCGGCTCGCTGGAGCACTGACTGGAGCGCAGCGATTGCGGCGCGATTGAGAATCGACTGACACGGCCAGAAACTGAAAGGCCCAAGCTACCGTCTAGTTTTTAAATACAACAAAGGAATAACATCGGTTTTTGAGATAACGTCTTTGTTCTAAGTGGTGTGGTGTTAAACTTACCACCGCATTTTTTTTTTTTTTTAATTAGTCTACGCCCAGGGATTTTATTGAGTGACTGTATTTGTAAACAGTTGTCCGTTTATCTGCTCTACACGTTCACTTCGATATAGTATATATCAACCCAGGTATGAGTCTACTTGTAGCAAATAGGAAGCTAGCAAGCCTTAATTCCTTGACTGTGCGTTCTATTCTGTTTGGATGTCGTGGACAGTCGCCGAAGCAGTTGTAATAAACTTTCTGTGGCGGACTGGGCAGAGTGCTACAAGTGACGAGCAGCACTATGAAGTTCACTGCTAATACAGTTATATTTGTTTTGTGATAAATGATTTAGTTGTGAAGATGGAGATGTAACCATCCAGGCGCTGCATATACGGAACGGACGTCATTGTAATGTACAATTCTACACAATGAATTGCCATACAGAATCAATCCTTGCTAAATTAGTCCTGAGCCAATAAAAATTGAATCTCATAACGCAATTGTGTTACAGAACTTCATATTCGTATAGAAGCAATCTGGTCTTCAGATTTATACTTCAGAATTTATACTAGTTTCATATTATGCGATTTTCCAATGATGCTAATATCTCACCTTTCATTAATCTTTATTAAATAAATTAAAGTTGAAATAAATTAGTAAAATTCTTATAAGTGTAAAGTATATGAGGTGAAACTCTGTCATTGTACTGTACCTCAGTTATTAATTATTACCTGAAGAGTAATAATGTTGTTGCTCCCGTGAATTAAAATTTCCAATAAGAACCATAAACATTATAATGGCGCCCAACGTGTGGTTCAAACCCACGCCCCTCTGATTAAGAGTCTCATGCGCTACCGACTGAGTTAATCAGTGATCTAGTATTACAAACGACCCACTTTCGTATATAAAATCGTCATCCAGACCTCATTTTCCACCGTTTTTCTAAATTAAACAGCTGATAGATTTCTTTCGGGTTGCCTTGGCAATAATCGTAATCATACCGCTGCCATCAGAGTACCAAAGAAAAATATCTGTTAGTGGCATGCAGAGACGGTACAAAAGTAGGTTACACTATTTCAAATTTGGAAGCAGTATTTCAAACATATGAACCATATAATAAAACTGTTACTTGCATTTGCTTTCAGGCCTGTTCACTGAATTATTTCATTGTCCCTTGAATCTGGAGTCACCTTCTCATTTCGCATCCAACGATAACTAAACCATCTAATTTTAAACACGTCATTATACAGTCACTTTATTTATTTCATACTCATACTTCGTCACCCGGTATTTGAGATTTGTGCTGTTAACTTACGGATGAACTATCAAGGAAATATTGGCTAAATCGGTAAAAGCAGAGGAGCAGTCCTGTTCATTCCGTCCTTTTGGATCTTCACTTCTCCATCCGAATTAATATTATTCGCAAGCATTATTTGTTTCTATTATCCCCCTTGAAACTACTACTAGTTGGGAAAGTTTATATTTGTTGATGAACTGCAGGCACACTTCAGTATTATTCACTTGACTTCTTGCAAGCAATATTTCTTACCTGGCGTGTCTAAGAACTGATTGCTTTGTTTCTATGTATATAAACTGTGATGTAAACTCTATTATACAAACGCAAATTCGAGCACATTACTCGTAGTAGCATTTCGAAGGCGGGAAAGCTCAGATTCCTGAAAGTATGAGCAAAATCGACCCATAAATACAGAAGATAGACTTCAGCGCCACCTACCGGAATGAAACATAGCCACCTCAATAAAATTTATTGTGAATATGGCCTCAATAGGTCCAGTGATTTGTCTGCGATTATGCATTTTACTCGAGTCCCAGGATTTTATATATTGACGTAAAATATATGGCTTTGCGTCTCACGAAACCATTAGTTTTGGGATCCCCATATAATTAATGAAAATTCCTTCTAGTCATAATACTAAAAAATTGAAAAAAAGAGACTTCGGTCAACTTATATTTAGAACAGTTTTCTGGATGAAAACAAGCGATCGAACGAATGAATGCGAATTTGCGATTCGTTTAATGTACGAGAGAAATGGTTTCGACGAGGCTTGGCTGTAGAGTGTTACTGCCGTCAGGCCTAGAAACTTATAAATTTAAATCTTATGAAATAAGCACATCGGTGTTGGAAAGAAATAAACATTGATCAATTGTAAATTTGTATATTTTCACTATGGATGAGTATTGTTTTGTCGGTTGGAAATTGTTTGGATGAAATTTAATACGATTAAAAGTAGTATAATGTTTGCAGTATCAATTAAAAGACTGTAATTAACCATAGTGTTTTAAGTATGAATTTCGGCTGTATGGTTTAGTTCAAAATTGTTAGTTTTATGTTTAAATGCCTGTAAATAGTCTCATTTTCATTTAGAAGTGTTTGCTCATGATTGTGAGTAATTTTGTTTAAGTTCTGATTGTGTTTGTATTTTTTCCATTGTTGGAGGATTGTTAGCGAACCAGAAATGTCAGCCGGCGCTTGTGGTGTTGTTTCAAAATTTCTACATATGCGAGCCAGTTCCCTTGACAGTAATCTTGTTGTAGGCCATGTTCCGCAGTTGTTGCATAAATATTTTTGAATAAAAATCCGTCTTCTAACAACTGTTTTTTATTGACTTTCATCTACCAGACGCGTTTCACCCTTCTGGAGTGGGGCATCGTCAGTGGCTATAAATAACATAATATTATCATCATATTTGTGTATGTGAATTATGTACATTAATTATATTGCCGCATGAACGCCAGTGTACCGTCTGCCAGCATGGCGCAGCGGGTAGCGTCACGAATTGCGGTACCGAAGGTCGCCGGTTCAATCCCGCCCACTGACAAAAATTATTTAATTCTGTTTATTATTTCCAGAAGATTCTACATGTTTCCTAAGGTCACTTGTAACTTCTACACATTTCATTTGTTAACTACTCTTATAATCTCTAGTACGTTCTATCTGTGTATAAATAGAAGAGCATTCTGCCCAAGAGGCAGTCAGTGCTGCGTGTATGTTTGAGTTCTCAATAAACCTGTTCTCAGTTTAAGTGCTGTGTTCATTGACAAGTAACCTTCGAATTCACACCTGCCCCGGTTGCAACGCGACATAGTTTGGTGGAGGCGCCGGGTAACCTGTGCAACAGCTGCATCATCGTGGCTCCGATTAGGCAACGTAAAAGTCGCCGCCTACACGGACTGGAACCGGACTACAAAGGATATACTCAGTACGTCCTTCCGAAAGTCCGCGTCATTAGGAAACCCATGGCGGCAAGCCAGCTGCACATTCGACACCCATCGGTGTTCTCTGGAGACGCTGGACAGGACCCTAACAAATGGCTAAAAGGGTTCGACCGAGTCGCCAAGTACAACAGGTGGGATCATACCATGTGCTTGGCAAATGTTTATTTCTATCTGGACGGAACCGCCCAGCAGTGGTTCGAGAACAACGAAGATAAACTGAATAACTGGGAAATGTTCCAGACGGAACTTAAGAAAACGTTTGGGGACCACCAGCGACAAATCCGCTCGGCGGAAGAACAACTGAAGAACCGGGCCCAACAACATGGGGAGCCGACGCAATCTTACATACAGGATGTTTTGGCCCTATGCAACGTAGTCAACCCGAATATGACTGAAGCCGACAAAATCACGCACCTAATGAAAGGTATTGCAGAAGACATGTACCAAGCTCTTCTGCTAAAAGACGTCGCTACGACGGAAGAGTTCATCAAGTGGTGCCAGCGGATTGAGGAGATGCAACAAAGGAGGGTTGGGCGAAAGAAGTATGACAGACTTCCCAACGTAGTCCCTATGGCAGTTGTGGAAGACCAGCACGACTTTGCGTCTCTCATACGACAAATTGTGAGAGAAGAATTACAACAGTTCATGGCAGCTGGGACTCTTGAACCGAGTGAGCATCAGATCATGGCCATGAATGTAAGCCCAGTGGGTCATGAAGGAGCCGACGCGGCGGAAAAAGAGGTATTTCAGACAATAGCTCCTGTCTGCCGAGCCAATCGCACTCGACGTGAAGAATGGCCTCGCC